>BGPR01005338.1:41640-95279 GCA_013235015.1 Araneus ventricosus
TTAAAAAAGCAAGGATTTTTGAAATTTTTGAGAAAAAAGCTATCTTATCAATTATAAAAGGCTAAAAGTAAATAATTATTATGGGTTTTAAATTTGAATAGTTAATATTGACATGTTTCAAGCCACTATTTTCTTTAAACTGTTCTTTTTTAGCTAAAAGGTTCCAAGATGGTTTACATCTTTCTACGACAAGATACAATCAAGAATTTTCTGAGATTTAAAACACAAATTACTGCACTGAGAAACACACTATAATTTTCTTGACTAAATAATTGTTGAAATAAGCATGTATACATGTGGGAAAGCTTTTCTGAATTACACTCCATTGCAAAGAGGGCATATTTGAAATTTTGGTGGAAAAAGCAATTTTTAAAAATTTATTTTGAAGATTTGGAAAAGGCTATCTTATCAGTTTTAAACTTAAAATTTTCGTGGAATGAAGTTATGTTGAAATAAACTTTTGAATAAATACTCAAAAGTGTATGACAAGAAGTTTTAAATTTCTGATTGATGAAAATAATTTTGATTTTTAATCATCTTTGGATTATAAATATTACCTTTCAAATTTCTTTCTAACATTTACATATATATCTGTGCTACCAGAAGATTTTAATTGTAGAAACTGATGAAAAATTAATTTTAGGAGTTCGTGCAATTTCAAATAATTTAAATTTACTTTTATTAATTAATGCACTTATAATTTCCTAATACAAGCAGAAACGGATAACTACGGCAAGCGTGTGAAGCGAGCTGTTTTCACATAGTGATCCCGAAATAATCACGTGATTCTTTGGTGTCGGTGAGCGGAGCCAGCAGGGGGTGTTATATATATATAAAGATTTTATAACAACTGTGCTAGGACACCCAGTGTCTTCATGTAGCGAGCGAAGCGAGCAGGGTTTGCGTAGCAAGCCCCGGAGGATTGCAGCGCAATCCTCCTGGGGGTTGGCGAGCTTTAGCGAGCAGGGGGCAGAGCCCCCTAGTAGTAAATATTTTTTTAATATTTAAAACTAAGATTACGAAATATAAGAATGATAACTTATTTTTTAGAAAGCAATATACTATCATATTCCAGCAACAAGTTTCAAACCTCGATATCCTGGGTTAAAAAAAAAATTTTTTTTTTAGTTGTTAAGAAATATTACCTTCCTAATTTTTTTTATACTTAAAGGACACATATTGATTAGTGTTTCTACCAAGTTTCAGAAAAAAATACGATGGGCCATTTTTTTTTTTACAGCCCATTAAATTTGGCTAAATTCTGAAGATGATTTTCTTCATTTCCCATGTAAAAATATAGTAAAACATATATTTAATTTTATTTAAACACTGGATTTATATTCCTCATAAATAGCTTCAAATTGGTACCAAAATTGTTGAATTTGAACGATTATTTCTCAAGTTATTGCAATTTTTCACAGTAGTGCCCAATCCAAGATGGCCGAAATTTGCTAAAAATGACCCTTTTTTCAAATGTCCATATCTTGGCCAATAATGGACAAAATGTTTTACAAATTGATATATGAAGGTTTTGCCACCATAAGTTTTAGTGGTATTTTTTTTAAAAAAATCTGTTTCTGTGGAGCAACACTCATTGGGTGTCTACACATGGAATGACCCTACTCAGTGATTAGGTGTATACTAAGCATTGGTAAATGTAGTATTAAATAATTTTCATGTAGCATATAATGTTTAAAGTAGCTTTTACGTGAGGCTAATATTGTCTTGACAATAAAATCGCGCCTGCTCAGAAAGAAGATCAGGGATTCACAGATAGGATAATACATGTGCAAAGAGAGTGGGCAGCTGTAAGTTCTTGTCCCAATGGGACAACTACATGCGATTTACGACAGTATTGTCCTTGTGTAAACCTACGTTAAAGGTGGCAAGTCAAAGCTTGGGAAGAGTTAAAATTTAGTTATAATTTTGCAAATCTATTTCATCTTTTATGGAAATATGTAGATATCATGAGAAACAAGTATTGATTATTTATATCTTAATCTGAAATTCCTTTTCTAGCTACACCTGAAAATTTGAACAGATTGAAATCCATTTATGGTGTTTTTACCACATCACCTGTGAAGTAAGTTCTTTTTTTACTACTTGGGTTACTTAATTTTTGATAGTTCAGTTTTCTTTGGCGCAGTAAAAAAAATTCCATTTTAGATAAAATTTTTATCTTTGATTTTTATATTTTACTTCTTGAATAGAAATTGAGAATTTTCATTTCCCAAATTTGATTTTATGTTTTAGTTTCTTTAATCATCAAAAAAATGTGCAATTTTTACTTCAGAGTTTGTTTTAGTATTCTTTGGTTGTTAAAAGAACAATAGTATTATTTTTTCTGGAAATATAAGGTTTCGGCATGTATTTTAAGAGATATTTCAATTAAAGTAATTAGAGTTAAAAGTATTTCTAATTTCTGCCAAATATACATTGTGCATCTACATTAGGGTGGAATGGGAAAAAAAAACTTTTTTTCTTTTTTTAACTTGTAATAGTGTGCAAAATTTGCCTTTTGATGCAAAAAAGACAAAAATAAAATTTGGCAATCGAAATATGTCTTGAGGTGCCACAAGTACGATAGTTTCCTAAATTTGAAAATTTTGGCTCTATTTCAATCCTTTTCTCTAAATTTCTCATGTGCAGTAAAAAAAGATCAAATTAAATATTTTGTACTCTTTATTAATAGAAAAAATGTTTTTAGGGTATTTAAAACCCATTGTGAGTATATAAAAATATTGATTATTAGCCAAAAATGTGCAAGAAATTGTCTATGGATAAAGAGAACATGCATGCTCTATCTTGGGAATTATTGATCTGTTATACTTTTAACTGACAAAAAAACACTTACTTTAAAAATACTTTATTCATCCTTGTTATTGCTGTTGTGCAAAATGAATTTTGTTTTGTAAATCAACCTATAATCAATAAAGTTAACCGGGGAGAATTTTTAGTACTGCGAGGTGAATATTTGTTTGTGGAGCAAATTCTTGCCAGCTCAATAAATTTAATATTTATATTTTCTTAGAGACCATATTTTTATCTTGTACTATCGACATAAAAAGAGCAGTAACAAATGCATATAATTTCCTTCGATGTGTGTGAAAAAGGGCATGTTAAAATATCTATGTAAATATAGTTCGTTTTTGCTTAGTTTTATCGTTAAGGGTAGAATATCGAACATTTGTTTTTAAAAGAACCTCTTCTCCTTGATCAAAAATTTGATACATTCTTACAATTTTAGCGTAAATACCAAAAATAGCAAATATCATTACTTTTAGTTCGTTGTGTTTTTAAAAATTATCTGGTTCACATACAAACAGATAGCTTCAATTCCAAAAATGTTTCTTTTGGACTCTAGAAAGTCTATAAAGTGAAAAATCCCAAGATCTAAGGAATAAATTTTTTGATGATTGCAATACTTTCTCTTTGTATCTGCATGATTGAGAAAAGAAAGACATAAGAAATAGCAGTGAAGTATTTAGGGTAAGTGACCACCTAGTCTTAATAAGACTTTTTCGCTCCTTGCATTCATTAGTACCTTAGAAAGTGTAAATGGCGCCCAGTGAAAACACATTTTTTTTTGGCTTCAACAAATATGGTATTCAAAATTGACAAAACCTTACTGACGTTTAGTCTCCATGATGCGAAATGGTTATAGTTGTAGATAACTATACCCCTGCCCTTCATTGCTACGCCACTGAGAAACTGATGTCTAGCAAAATACCATTATTACAGCAAAATTACTTGCTAAAAGTTGCATCTATGACCTGAATCTGCAATCCACACTAAGTGTGGATGGATTGGAAGCTACCTACTGTGTTGTTTAATTTGTTCACCAAAAAATTTCGGCCGACGAGATATTCTGCTGATGCCACGGGGGTGAATATTGCAACTATGGAAAACTACAAGATCGAACATTTTGACTCATTTCTAAGAAAAATAAAAACAATTATTATTGTCCTTATTAAGTCAATGGCATAAGAAGAAAGAAAAAAAAAAATGCCATAAAGAATAATAAAGATTGTATTTCTTGATCTGGCAAGAGCTTGCATCTCTACCAAATGTAATTTCACAGTACTAATCCTTCTCTGGTGGAAATGTAATATTTCAAGATAAAACAGAAATATTAATATGAATGCACAGTTTCACATGCCATTGTAAATTAAAATGCAAAGCAATACACAAACAAATACTAGAATAATAAAAAATAAAGTTAATTTTAATATTATCTTTCATTGCCAAAACACAAAATACATTTTGTTGCTTAACAGTAAACAATGGCAGCAAGTCGGGGGTGCTTTCTCCCCACAACCCCTAAAGAAATTAAATTAAAATTCATTTTAATTCCCTGAAACAAATTATGAAAAAGCAAATAAATCCAGTGAAACCAGCTAATTTTGTAGCTAAATTTTTGTTGTTTATAATTATTTTTGCCACTGTCCCCCCCCCTTACTTATAACTTCCAATCATAGCTACTGATTAATAACAAGGATACATAAAGTTCTCTTGAGCTTTTTTTGTCAGTTAAAAGTATAACGGATCAATACCCAAGTTAGAAAACAGCATGTTTTCTATTTCTATTGACAATTTCTTTAACATTTTTGGCTAATAATCAATATTTTTATATATTCACAATGGGTTTTATACACCCTAAAAATGTTTTTCTATTAATAAAAAGTACAAAATATTTCATTTGAGCTTTTATACTGCAAATGAGAAAAAGGTTGGAAACAGAGCCAAATTTTTCAAACTTATGAAACTTTGTTGTACTTTAAAGACATGTTCCGATTGTGGTCAAATTTTATTTTTGTCTTTTTTGCATCAAAAGGCAACTTTTGCGTATTAAAAGTTAAAGGAAGAAAACAGTTTTTTCGTTCCACCCTAATCTACATTCAGTAAATATCTGAATAAATATGTTGCTTAATTGGTGAATTTTTATATCTAGTATCCCTTGTCACGAGAGTTACGGACTTCTTAATTTCTATGTAATGCTTTATTTATTGTATTGAATTCAATTAACAAGACTCTTTCCTCCCTATCAGAAATTTTATTGTTAGTGTATATAAAGTAATAATGATGACGTAGTTACTTAAATGCCATAAATATAAATATTGATATTTTAGTAATTATTGGCTTAGATTCACAACTTTTTAATACTAACTAAATTAAGAAGCTTCACCTTCTAGTGTAACTTTGAATTTGGTGGTGTGAATGATTAAACTGGGTTATATAAAATGATGTATGCAGACTTGCCAGCTCTGCCGCTTTTTAACAATTTCTCCCGATTCTCGCCGATTTCCTCCTGCTTTTTAGTATTTTCGAGAAATCGGAGCAAATAAATGGTAATTAAAAAGGCAGTAAAAGAGTGACAGCAAGAAAAATCCAGCGCTTGCCGCGACCATATTCTCAAATTTCAAATGCGTGGCGTCATTCTCCTATGGATTCTTCATTAGCTCTGCCATGGTATCATGTCCAAGCTTATTGACTAGTGACTATCGCCATGGGTTTTCGGCACATGCGCTACTTTGACTGTTTAGCGCGCTAGGGAGAATTTTTTTAATCTCTTCTGCCTCTCTTGTGTGTTAGGGGTATCGCCGAAATATTTTTAAAAATTTGTTTTTGTGTATGCTTTTCTTTTACCACCAGTCCAGATCTGATGTCATCAAAAGAATGTATATACTGGCATTTTTTTTTTTTTTTGAATGGCTGAATTTATATGCAAATACTTAAAGCATCCCTCTAGGAAATTTTTAAAAAAACCTTCATAAATTTATAGATAATTAATTTTAGAATTAACAGTTTTTTCTGAGAGTCTGACAATGAAAGATTGCAAAACATTGCTTCTTAACAAAAACATTAATACTTGTGAGTACTTGATACATGTTCATGCATTTAATTTTCTTACAAGTCACATGTTAAGGAAAAATGAACTAATTGTATTGTAAATACTAAAGAAGAGTTTGCTTAAAGTGTAGGAATGCATCTTATAAGTTAATATCAAATCAATGGATCTAATTCCTAGACAAACAAATGCATTATGTCCAAAAGTGGTACAGTGGCCAAAAGTGGAGCATCTACCCTTTATGTTTTTATTTACTACTTATACGTTTCTTGAGGGATTGTTTTTTTCCCTTTATAACTATGTCGATAATTTTTATAAATAAAGCTGAAACACCAATTTTTTTTGTATGCTGTAGAAATCGAAGCTATTGAAAATATTTTAAAATTTTGTTTGTAAATACGATGTGTCATCTGTTCATTCGCGGTAATTAAGTCTTGACCGTTGTGTATTTTTTTAGAAGGATTCAGACAGTGAGAGGATTTTGTGAATTATAATATTTTATATAAAAGTCATTTTTACATTAAAGATATTAGATTGGGAAGCTCTTCCATCCCGAGTAACCACAGATTTATCAGGTGATATCAATTAATATTTCAAATTATATTAGAAATAAGAAAATGAAATTGGACTTCCAAAGTAAAATCTTTCGTTAATTTTTAAGAGCAACAGCTATTTCTTCTTCTTTTTGGTGTATTATTAATCTTGTATGCAAAAATTTCATAATTTCATCTACACCAAAGTATTGGTATCCATGGAAGACAAACGCAACAGCAGCAAATGACAAGTACTAAGTCAAATGCAAAAATGAAAAGACAGCGAAAATATAAACTAAAAAAAAACGCATTTGCATCGCCTAAAAGGCAATTACACATTGCAACTGTCGTCCCTTTTTTGGGGGTTGTCAGATCGTAAAGAAGGGGAGTCCACCCCCCTTACGCTCAAGGACACATTGAAGGAGAAACAGTTGTCCCTTGAGGGGGAAAAATTCTGCAGGGAGATACCGCCTAACAGTATTACCAATAATTTATATTGGTAATACTGTCTATATATAAAATACACTGGTGAAATAAATTAAGAGAATTTGCATATTTTATCGAATTTCATGAAAAGAACTGAACTGAATGTAAAACCACTGCTTCTAGATGAAAATGCAAATCTTGTACGTCAAATAGTAAGCGTACACGTGTGTAGGCGGAGCTAGTAGAGAAACAGGCTTGATAAGCGCATGTAAGGTAGACACATTTCGTTCGCTAGCACACCTTGGCGAATTTTTTGGTGACGAATTTTGAGGTGGTGAATTGTGAGGAGGCTAGAAGCAGGCCAATCTCAAGTCCAGATTTGTAGAGAGTTCAATTTAACGCCCAGCGTCGTGTGTAACTTCCTTCCGTCATGGAAACAATTCCAGGATACTGGATCCATCGAGAGAAAGCCTGGTCAAGGATGTCCAATAGCCACAGAAGATCGTTATTTGTCCATTATAGCGAGGCGTAACAGGAGTGCTACAGCTTCTCAGTTCTCCCGTGACTTGTGTGCAGCCACAGGAACCTGTGTATCAAGGGTGACTATTTCCAAAAGACTTCATGAGACAGGGTTGTTTGCAAGACCTGCTGTTTGCGTCCCGCTCACTTCTACAAACAGGAGAGTCCGTTTAGCATGGTGCAGAGAGCATAGAGATTGGAGTACGGATCAATGGGCGACCGTTCTCTTCACTGACGAGTCCCAGTTCAGCGAGGACTAAATAAAGCGTCTTAAAAAATTGATCAGATTATTTAAAAACCTAGCTAAGCAATTTTTAAAATTCAATACCTTTTATTTATTTTGTAAAAATTAAAATTTTGTGAAATTTACCATACAGAACCTAACTTTTAGTATTTTTATTTTTAATCGCATGTCTTAACTGCAATATATTTCATAAAAAGTACCTAGGCAATTAATGTAATGCCCTGTTTTATCAATCATTTGAATTTGTGAATATTGCAACCTTTTTTTCACCGGTACAATATTAAAAAAATGTTTGCTGATTATTGAATTGTGTTCAAATCTGCATTACATAAAAACAGAGCATTAAATTTTGAAAAAAAGAATTAACAGTTAATATTATAATTGTATACATTTTATTTTCAGTTAGACAAGTTTTGATACATATCTTTAATATCAATCTTACCAATAAATTTTAAAATTCAAGTATGATCCTTATTTTACTTTTCATCTTCACTCTCTAGAATAGATTTTATTCATGATTTTTCGTTTTATTATCCCCTATGATACATTTGCAAAATTTAAATATTGAATTATTTTTTTAGATTTTCATTAAAATTCACATTTTTTTAGTTTTCAAAAAAAAAAAAAAAATTAGTGAGTAATAAAATTATTTTGGTGTTTTGAATGGACCAAAAATGTTTTTTCTACAATTTAGACAAAAATGCTTCGTTTTGTAATGGTTATTAGGGTGGGCTGAAAAAACCTTTTTTTTTTTTTCTTTCCGAAACGCTATAGTGCAAAACTTGCCTCTAGGGTAGATAAGTAAAATGCAACAAAACATTTTTCTTTTGCTTACATCTGGTGGTAGCGCATTGACCCTAAACTTTTCGAAAATATACGATTTTCATAATTTTTCTAATAACTGGAAAAATATCAAATTACTTCTATAACAATTAGCTATAGGTATAGTTAAGTACAACAGAGTGTAGGAAAGATAAATAAATGAAAAACTAATACATTTTGCAATTTGTTAATAGTGCATTACACTAAAAAAACACATTTTTTCACAAAAAATTGGCAAATTTCCATTGAGACAAAAAGTTGTTTCTCATTGTTTAAAATTTCAATTTGTAATCAAATATAGTCGTTTTCTTGCCTTCAGTTTCTTTTGGTAATTTGAAATAAGATTTGCTTGAAAAACTTGGCATTCAAGATCTTGAAAGAATTGTAGTTCTTATAAAACCATCTCTGGAATTGAAACCGACTTTTTGTGATACCTCAGTTACCAGCTTCACACATCGTTCCACTGCTTGGGTATGGCATGGAAACTTGTCAAAGTTCCCCCTCAGCCGCTGTTCCACCTGATTGGACCTTAGACCAAATCTCTTGATTCGTGAATCTTCGCAGCAAAGGTGGTGGTGAAAGTGTAATAGTGTTCCAGTGAATCATTTGAATATAGTCTGTAGCTAAGAAATTGATTTATGGTGGTTGGTAACTCCTAATTGACTTTATTTTAGAAGCTAAGTTTCTAGTTTTTATAATTATTCTGAAACCTAACTCTTATATGATCCCTTTTACTTACTATCTATCACATGTAAAACCAAGTTTTCTGAATGGGCAAAAAATGCATTTCTCTGAATTTATGGGTCAATGACTTTTAACAAGTTTTCTGGCAGGAATCGTGACGATTTTAAAATTATAAATACATGTTATGGGTCCATTTGTGAAGTACTTACTTTTCTTAATATGAAATCATACAGACATATATGACTTTAGGACAAAAAAACCCAACATCTTGTGTTCATATGTTGACTTTTCAATACTTAAATTCAAACGGAGAACTCTGTTTGCCGTTGTTAATCATCTTGAATGGGAAAGTGTACCAGGTTCACGAAAAGATAAATCTTCAGGAGAACTACCTGATTTTATAGCATAAATTATGTCTAGCAGATGCTGTTGATCTTTGCTTAAAATTTTTCATTTAATTTCTGGAACCTCACACTAATTACTTTCAAAATTTACTACTGGGAGTTTTTCTCATTTAATGAGCTGTGTGCCAATCGGACCACTAAATGATTTTTGACCAGTCGTTTCGCCTTCTAAATTTATGAACAGATGCCAAATTGGTAATTCATTAAAGTGTAAGAGGCACACACACCACTGTAGTTGTCTTTTAACTTGGTTTTCAATTTGGAAAATAACACTTGTTTTCCCACCCCGTATTGGTAACGATTCCATCAGATCCAATTACGTCCAGTTCATGTAATAAAAGTCCAATTTTGGTCAACTAAGAAAGAAAGCTATTGGCAATGTTTTGAGCAGACCCAGAAGAGGGTGCAACGTGACCAACGAACACAGAACCTAGTTCTTGTAAAATTGAATAATGTTCCTTTTTTATGGTTCTTCGAAACTGCTTTGAGTTTACTTTTTCAATCGCGAGGGTGTCTTCCCATGTCATACCCAAGCAGTGGCATGATGTGTGAAGCTGGTAACCGAGGCATCACAAAAAGTCGTCGGTTCCAATTCCAGAGATGGTTTTATAAGAACTGGAATTCTTTCAAGATCTTCAATGCGAGGTTTTTCAAACAAATCTTATTTCAAAGTACCAAAAGAAACGGAAGGCAAGAAAACAACTAATATTTGATTACAAATTGAAATTTTAAACAATGAGAAACAACTTTTTGTTTCAATGGAAATTTGTCATTTTTTTGTAAAAAAAAAAAAAAATGTGTTTTTTTTAGTGTAATGCACTATTAACAATTGGATTATTTTTTCATTCATTTATCTTTCCTACACTTTGTTGTACTAAAGTATACCTATAGCTACTTGTTATAGAAGTTATTTGATATTTTTCCAGTTATTAAAAAAATTATGAAAATCGTATATTTTCGAAAAGTTTAGGGTCGATGCGCTTACCACCAGATGTAAGCAAAAGAAATGTTTTGTCGCATTTTACTTACCTACCCTAGAGGCAAGTTTTGCACTATAGCGTTTCAAAAAGAAAAAAAAAGTTTTTTTCGGCCCACCCTAATAGTTATATGTTAACTGGATAGAAATACAAATTTCTAATATAGTTCCCATATTAAGAAATGAAAAGTTCAGAAACTTTAAATTAAAAGAAGGACCTTTATTAAAGCTTCTTCAGGTTTACTTTCTAATATTTTCTCATCTAACTTTTTAAATGATTCTCAAAAGATACAGAGTAAAATTAGGATTCCGATTTTTAATATGTGAATTAGTTTCCAAGAAAAAATATTTTTTAAAGATATATGTAATTTTTTCCAAAATATTAGATATTTTGTCTTTCTTTACTTTCTATTAATAATGAAAAAAATTAAGTTATTTAAAGGCTAAAATCATGTTTTAAATTTTTGCTTTTTCCAAAAAAGTTTAAAAGTAATATCTGTTGCAAATCAATGATTTCTTTAACCCTTTCAAGGGTGGTGGCATTTCGAAACCACATGTTAAAGAATTTTTTTTCATAGGGAAACTTCCACTGTATGGTGATGTATTTCACAACAATACATATTCTAATATCCAATAAAGAGACCTAATTGCAGCAGGAATGGCGTTAGAGTTTGTCTGGTGGGAGGTCTGATTTGCCTGACAGTCTTCCCGACAGGGGGCACGACATGCTGTACAGGGGGGAGGAGTGTAATGAAATTGGTCTCAAATTTCTGTCAGATTCTTATTTATCAACTGTTGTTTTGTTGATCCCCAAAGATCATTAGAGCTATATCAGGTCCATGAGCCTCTGCACCTTAAAGAAATCCAAAGTCAATAGAGGATTAGAAACTAGATCCTGTTTGGCAAGTCCCAGGCATGCAAGAATATGATCAGGTGTGGCCTTTTCTGCAGTACATTTTGGGCAGATCTCAAAATATTTAGAATTATCAGAGATATCTTCTGTTATGTCCACTAAGGAAGGGAGTAAGAGTTGTCTGGTCGCATCTGTGTCAGTCAATTGATAGACAGCCACCTGGTCGAGAACATTGATACCAGTGATGCACCGGTGGAATGAGCCAGGTAGTTTTATTCCTGCTTTTAGCTCTAGAGAACAGCTCCAAGTAGGTGAGAGGTGCAGAAGGCACTGAAGCATCATCAGCACTTGCTTTAGCATACCTTGGATGTTGACATAAGAAGGAAGGAAGATGGGTGAATCCAGTAAGATACTGAGAGACTTTTAAGTTTGTTAATTCCTATTCTTCATTCCTATATTATCTCTTACTCTGTGCCAATTGGCCAAATGTTGGATAGAACTTCTGCTATCTGTTAGTATCCAAATTTCAGGACGAGAGTAAGTCAAGGCCTTCATCTATGGCTATTAGTTCACTGCGCAAGACAGAGCCGAAATCGGGATTCCTCCTCTGAATTTTTGACTCTTGATTATGTGTTTTAATATAAATCCCACTGCGCGTACAGTCACTACCATTCCTGCTACCATCAGTGTACACCTTGACTGCATCTACTGGAATATCATTAATTATTTCAAGGGCTTATAGGTGGGATGGTCTTTTTGCGTATTAACTTGAACAGGATGATTAGTACGGAAAAAAACACCAGGCAGACCCACCGAGGAGTCGATGCTTTGTGTCAAGTGGTGTTTCTCCACTGTGTTGGTGATTAGATTGCATGAGGTTACTTCGCTAAAAGGTCTATTCCTCTTGAGTCTTTGGTTATTACACCAATCTTTCAAGTATGCAGAAGTACGATTTCGAGAGTCAAGGTTGTAGAGTTTGTTAGAATATTTAACTAAATTTGGTATTCATCTAAGACTCTGAGGTTACGGATTTTCTTCGTAAAGTACAGTGTCTTTGAGGCAAGAGTTTCGAAGACCAGTAATAATCCTAGCAGCTGTAAGCTGAACCTTTTCAAGTCTCTGTAAGTTTGTGTCTGAGGCACAGCAATATATCGGATATCCATACTCTAAAATAGGTCAAATTAGTGATATATAGGAATTTCTGAGTGTGCTCGCATCGGCTCCCCAGTCACGACCCGAGATGTACTTTAAGATGTTGAGCCATCTCCTTGCTCTCAACACAAGATGGTGGAAGATCAACAACACTTGAATAAAGGATTTGATGAAACAATAAATTGGTTTAAATATGATTATATAACAATAAAAGCATTGTTACAATTTTGGTTTAAAATGAATTTTGAAACGTTAATTACAGTTAGAGAAAAAATTGTACAACAATTAAATTAGTATCATTAAAAAGATAATTTTTTGCTCTTTAAGGTGACTCTCTAATCTGCCACATATGGGACCGGACATCAGTCGGATTATAGAGAGTGTCCGGACTATAGAGGGTCAATAGAATAATATAAACTGCATTGTACTTGAATGGGGAAGGTTTCAAGTTTTAACAGGAAAGAATGACCCATCACCAAGTAACATGTTCCAACAGGTGCGTTGGACTAGTGGGAGTGTCGGATTAGAGTCTATTGTATCCAAAAATAATTTTTCGATGAACCACCTGTCCTTATTTATCTGAGACAGGGTTGCCATATTGTCCTTTTTAAGGCCAAATTATGGAAATTTGGCCTTAGGAATTTTCATTTGGCCTTTTTTGACTTTATTTTCGTTAATGACTTTTAGAACAATTTTTAATTACTTATTCTATTGTTTTTTAATAAATTTTTGATATTACACATTTCAAATGATATATAATGAGCCATCAAACAAAATAGCTCCTGAATCGAACAAGGATGTTTTAAATTTCTCTTGCTTAAATTTTAGTTTAACAATAGAACATTGAACATGTGTCTATCAAGTGGAATTCGTTTTCATGAAGGATAGCTGTTTTTCTAATAGCAAATGATGTTTTCAATCAATTTGTCAAATTTGGCCTTATTTTTAAGAAGGTTTGGCCTTATTTTGCTATTTTGATCTGGCAACCATGATCTGAAACATATGATGGAATACCAGTGGGCCACCATATGTTCCAAATTTGCAGCTGTGTTTCAAAATAAAACCGTGCTGTGTGTGTGTGGGGGGGGGAGCCACCTGGAAAGAATTAAACACCTACTTAAAAGCATCTCAAAAATATTTCACTGCACCCTCAGTAAACTTTACAGGAAAACAACTTTTACAGAGGTAGTGTGTGACAAAGACTGTTTTTGTGATGAAATACTGCTGAGTAGATTTAATGATTTGCAGCCAAATCTCGAAACTTCGAAATTATTAGATGTTTATCGCCACGCAACAACGGAGTGCAAAGGGTTAAGTAGTTTTCGAGATATTCAAGAAAAACTAAAAAAAAAAGGGGGATAAAATCCAAGATGGTGGCAAACTTTACCTCGGAAACTATTAAAACTAGAAGAAAAATAAAATCATTCATTTGTAGGGAATTACGCTCTTTAATTTGTTAAATCAATTGTAATATGAAAACTGAATAGTTTTTGAGATATTCAAGAAAAACTAAAAGGGGGATGAAATCCAAGATGGCAGCGTGGGGTGCCCCCCCCCCCAGTATGTTCATCAGGAGCCCCTTGTGTACATGTGTACTAATTTTCAAAACTATATGATTTAAGGTTTTTTTTTTTGAACCCTTTGTTGACTGGACTATTAATGGCCTCTTTTCCACTCCCTCTTTCTTCAACAATGGGCACTTGCATATACTGGAATGGTTACCTATGGGGCAAATTAACTGATAATTCGCTAATTTTAAGAAATGTTGAAAAAAGCTCACAGATTTTTGTTGTTAATCTTATAAAAGTTAACTTGGTTTTTGGTAATGACAATTTGCATTATCATATTTATTTTTTTGTCAAACCAAAAGGACATTCTTTATTTTACAATAGAAGACATTGTGCAAATACAGAAATAAATATTAAAAAAAAAATACATGTTTAAAATTAAAAAATATACATATTTAAAATTTTTCAATAAAAACTATTATAAAACAATAAACATCCTATGCTTAGAAAATGCATGGATATACGTATGCATGCATGTCCAAAGGTGCTTAATTTTTTTGGCTGAGGTGCTTAAAAGTACTTAATTTTTTCAGCAATTTCTCACTACGCACCCTGTTACAGCTCTTGCTGTCCCTGTTTCTCATAAACTGCATTTTAATCCTGGAATGGTATCGTAACTTCACAGTTTGAATGGGGAAAGGAGTCAATTTGACTAGACTTTTCCGTTCCAGGGTTATGTGTGAACAAATAATTAGGTTGTGTATAGAGATAAGATACATAGTAAATTTCTGATAAGTCAATAATTGCATAAAACTACATACAGTCTAATTCAATACTTACATTTCAGTGATATTGGTTATGCCTAAATGCTCTAATTGATTTTGATGGATGTGATCCTTTGAAAGTTTTTAAAACATTAAAATATTTTTCTATTCTTTTTTAGTGTACATGAATTTTCAAAAGATGTTTTAAAGGGAGAGGCAAATTTATATTGTTATTCTGTGTCTATTTTTCAAGTAAATGCCTTTCTCTTATTTAAATAAAGCAAATGTTTGTACTGAGCTGTCAAAACTTTAGTGTCTGAAATTTAAATTCATTTGTTTTCATTGTTAAAATGTTGCATTTTCTTTTGATATTTTAAGGGAACAAATTGAAGTTTTTCAATCCAACAAGAAAAAATTAGAAAAATGGTTCAATTCATCCAAAAAGGTAATATTTTTAATTAAGCTGTTTCCTTTTTTTAATAAAGAATGCAAGGTTACAAAATTAATTTTTTAAAGATTAATTCTGTATATTCTTTCATGTCTAAACTTTTAAATTCTATTTCTCCTATTTATGAGCATTAATTTTACTACGTTATTTTTTTATCATTAATAAATTATAATATGATCTCAAGTGATATTTTTAATTACATTTACATGTTCAAATTAATTCACCAGCATCAAATTTCACACTAGCCAAAATGTTTGAATTTTGTCAAGAACATTTAAAAGTAATCATCTTCACTTACATAAAAGATGAAGAAATCATTAAACATCACAACAGTAAACTTCTTGATCGATTTGAAAACTTTGACAATTACTGGTACAAGGAGTTTTCATTGTTTTGTTCCTGTGTTGGAGAGTAACCTGAAGTAGTTTATTACTTCACAAACTATGGAATATGAAATTCATTCCACTACAAAAGATGTACAAATTACACTTCATACAAGGGATCCTATCGCATGTGTATATGATGGTCAAGGTTGGCTAGCAGAGGTGAATGATATTAGTGGTATAAATAAAGATGTGCTTTTTAACATTTTATCATCCCGCTGGACCAGGGGCAGCTTTTAAGAAGAAAAAGGAGGATGACCAGACTTGGGTGCCCATGAACAATGGTTTAAGGAAACAAAGTGCCTTAGAACTTACAACTACTGAAAGGACACATAACATTTCCCCAAAACTAACAAGGAGAGGGCACGACTTGGAAAATTAAATTCGGGATGAAACTTGGCATATTACAGTAATACCTCATTACAACAATACTTTGGCGACCAAATAAAGATATTGTTATAGAGGGATGTATTGTTATATCGAGGGAAAAGTTGTAAGAGAATATACATTTTGTAAAAATAGCATCACCAGGGTGATGTTTGTTAAAGCATACAAAGATTTGAAAATTCAGCTGTACAATAAAATAGGTCAAATTCCTGAGAAACTTATTTATCGAAAATATCCCATATTTTCGATTGCCTATTCAATTTTTACTGTTAAGTCAATTAAGAAGGTTTGCATAGAGTATAATGCAGGGAAATGATAATCATTTGTGGATGAAAGGCTTCAAAAAATTGTTCGTAGGAACTGAACTGTTTGAAGACGGGAGTGGCTCTAGTCGTCTCCCGATGGGGTGGGCACGGTCTCCCCAACAGGGGGCACGACTTGCTGCATGGGGGGGAGTGTGTAATGAAATTGGTATCAAATTTTTGACAGATCTTTATTTATCTATTTGAACAGGGTACAAAAATTTTCCCCGACTGGGGTGCCCTGGAACCCCGTCCCCCCACTGGCACCACCCCTGATTGAATTCGATAAAAATTGTGATGTATCTGTATCATCATCCTCTTCATCATCATTTTCCATTTCGTCTGTGATTTCGGACACAAATCACACACGAAATGAGTTATCTTCTTCAGTAACTCCTTCAAAAACCACAAATCATCATCTGCTGTTAAATATTCCCCCACATTAATTCCAGACATTTTGCCACTTTTTTTCTTTAAGCTGAGTTAGACTTTTGAAGTCTCAAAACACATTATTCAGCCATCTGAAACATCGCCACAAAAGAGCGATTTTCTGTAAAAATTTCAGATTTTTAAACTTTCTCCCAACAAAGATATAAGGTGTCGAAATTTGAATTTTTTCGGTTTTGAAAACAATAACTCTTAAAGGAAGCAAATCTCAGGGTTAAAAATTTTTTGCAAGTACAGTACATTAAGGTAGTTACACATCCCCCCCACAAGGAATTTGGAGAATAGATTCCTTTTGGGAATAAGATGCCTTCGAAAATTGGAAATTTGTCATTTTTGAAGTCAAACTTTTAGGTTGATTTTTGCTGTTGGGATACACATCTCCCCAAAAGGAATTTGGAGAATAGAGTCCTTTTGGGAATAAGATGCCTTCGAAAATTGAAAATTTGTCATTTTTGAAGTCAAACTTTTAGGTTGATTTTTGCTGTTGGGATACAATTTTCCTTAAATGTCTATTGGAGGTAATAAAAGCTGTTTCTTGCTGTATAAATTGGTTTTTATTTCATCAATCCAATGTTCACCAGTTCCAAGTAATATAAGTTACTGCAAACCCCTACAAACGCAAAAATCAACATGTTTTAAAAAACGAGAATGGCTGCCATCGGAATTCGAAAAAAGATACAAATTTAAAATAGTCTTCTTGAACTCTCTAACTGTGTAGGAATAAAAAAAAATCAGTTTGATTATAAAATGGTCAAGCAACCTGCATTGGATCACTTGACATGGAATAATGACATTGGTACAAGATACCTTTGGTTTAGGCAAGAATATGTCTTAAAAAATGTAAATTTTATGAGGCTCTTGCCACATTAAATTGTTTTGTAATAGGAGTATAATAACTATGATTAGAGAGCTGCAAGGATTGAGGATCAAGATATATTTACATAAAATCATTTTTAATAATAATCTATTGTAAATATCTATTGATCCTCATCTCTTACAGATCTCTAATCATTATTATCATTCTTATGTTTAGTTTTAAATTTCTTCTATGTTCTGTTTCCAAAATAGATTATTATATATAAATGTATTTTATAGGATAAGATGACAGATGGAGGGGCTTCCAAAGATGTAAGTTTTCAATATTTTGTTTTGTTTCAGAATTTTTTTTTTGTTTTAATTTCATTAATGTATTCTTACATTTTTTGATTTACAGAAAAGGAGCCTTGATGCAGAAGATACCGACTCGTCTCAAGGAGGTAAGCATCCTAACTTATCAGTAATGTTTTTGACCAGAAATCATTACCTGTGTTTTGGACTAGTTAACTAACTCTGGATTAATTTTGCATGTCTGTGCTTTTTTAAAAAAAATATTAAATTTTTTTATATATTAAATTAGTTGTAACATTTTGGATATATATGTGATTTATGACCAGATACTTGTTATTGAAGCAGGAAGTAGAATTTATGGATGGAGGAAGTACTTAAAAATGTTTTAAGCTATTTGTTAATTTTTTACAAAATATTTCATTTTAACTTATAGATATTCATTTTTATTTATTTACTAGCCGCCTTCGGCGACCAGCTAGTTCACCCATATTAGAACTTATAACTTTAAATGATTCAGTTATATCAACAAAATGCAAATATTGTTGTATTTAATGTTAATAATTTTTATTTAAAGCTATTTATCTGAAGAAGTGATTTCCACTTTACATTTTTAAACGTTATAAACTGTAATTTTTTGGGGGGGAAAAAAACTGAAAACTCAAACAAATGACTGTTATACATCAAAGTAAAATGTCATCAAAAAATGAATTTTTCATTTATTTTTTTAGATGAAACAATTAGTTCCATAATCGAAAATGAATTAAAGGTGCATCCAAAATAAAATAGTACAAAAAAAAAAATCATTTTTAGATGCATAAATTCTAAGTTTCCAGTTCATAAATGATAATTTAAAATTCAGAGAACAGTAAATGAATGCAGTTTTTAGCTGCTTATGCTCAGATATTGATTTGAAATTATTGCTACAAATAGAAATGTACTTTAAATGTAACAAAAATGGTATAAGAATAAAAAGAATTTTTTGAAATAAAAAAAGGTTATAAACTATAATTCGAGCCAATATTAGACAGTTTTTAAAACATTATCAATCATATGCCATATTCTTTTTTAATTTGATATTTCATTCCGCAAAAAAAGTGGCATAGCATTAAGTTTAATATCGGAGAAAAGGTCACTTTCCACATTTCAAAATGGATTCGAAGTGGTTTACGCATAAAATGGGTTTAAAATTGTAAAAAATAAACATTTAAAATTTATAGGGGAAAAAACTCTTCGTGGTAGAGAACCGTGAATCTCACTAAAGCGTACTGGGTACTTGTGAAGTACTTCCACAACATCCTGAAGAAGAGGAAAAGGGGGAATTTTTTCACCCTTTCTTCCATGGAGAGTAGAACTTTCTGTGACCTTGTCCCCTAGGGGTGTTGGCCATTCTGTAACCTTCAATGATTTGTGAGCAATAGATGATGCTTTCAAAAAAATATTAAAATTCACCTAAATAATATACAGAGTTCAAACCAGCAACATTAGAAAGGTCAAAATTCGCACTTTAAAATGGTATAAAGATAATTTTCGTGCATTAATTACTTCGGAAGTTATTCTTGAAAAAATGGCCAAAATTTGCTTAATTTTTAAATAATTAAAATTTGAATAAAAAATGAGAAAAAAAATGGCTTCGAGGTGTACATTACCACCTTCCAAAGTATACCTGTACCAAATTTGGTAGCTCTAGGTTCAACTGTCTGTTCTGTAGACCGCCAACAGACACACTCACAGACATTCATCTTTATTAGTATTAGAATTACTTGAGCAAAATTATTTTTATTACCTTCCCCCAAATTAATGGAAATTCTTAAATTTACGTATCAGAAATCAAGATCATATAATACTACATATTACTCTCCTATCTTCAATCTTTTGTAAGATTTCGAACTTAAATTGTTTTGGTAATTGAATATCTGCTCTAAAAGTAAGGTTTCCTCTCCTCCCTTATGAATGGCATGAAAAGTTTTCTTTAAGACGTTCTTCATGCAAAGCTTGCCATCTTAAAAAATGTTAAACTAGGAGATTTGTGCCCATCTAAGACGGGCTTTCAGCTTGCCAACAATATCCCAGATCTAATTGTCACAGATTTATTAACGAAAGTTCTAGTAGAAAATCTTGTGCACATTGACAGAGTGCTTCTGAAATTCCAAAATTAAGTACGATAAAGAACATCCTTTTAACAAAAACTAAAGTATTCTAAATTAATAGTATGAGAAACAACTCATGAATCAATTGACATTAACTTCCAACTGGTAACAGAATTTTTCTTAGGGAATTTTTGACGGATGAATTAAAGAAAGTTAAAGGACCGATACCTCATAATTCAACAAAAAGATCTCTGAGAAGTGGGAAAAGTAAATTAATTCCAGTAAAACTTCTATTAACAGAGATCTGCATGGTCCATCAACATGGAATAAAAAAGAAAGGAAACTGCTAAACTCGTCTAAAAAAAACCCCAACTGTCAAATAGCAATAACATCCATTGGATACTTTGAAGATCCTATAATTTAGCAAAAAAAAGTCAGTGTTCCCAAAAATTTAAGAGAGAAAAAAAGCAAACAAAAAATGTGCTGAAAGATTGTTATGGGAAAATAAATTAATTCTGGTAAAACTCCTATTTGATATTAAATCGCCACAGAATCAAAACAGTATCCTGTAGAATGAAATTTCATGAGCGTCATCTGCTTTATGTACAATTTCTTTCATAGTAAAATATGAAATGCTGTGCTTTTATGTTTATAAAAGGGATATTTAAATTTAGCTTCCATTTTTTATTATTTTTGTTTGTAACCTTCTTTTTTTTAGACTTTTGAGGCCGTTTCAAATTATTGACCTTTCTGACATTTCACAAAAATTTTATTTATCATAATTCATTATTGTGTTTGTAAAAATTTCTCTAATCCTACTTTGTTATTTAATTTCTCAATATATTAAAATGCTCATTTAATGTTATGTAATATTCCTATGACTCACTTTGCAGCTTTCGAAAGTACTGTTTCCAAAAAACCAAAGATTTCTGATGATGCTGAAAATTCCACAATTAGTCCTGCTACAATTGCTCAGATAAAAATGGAGAAGGCCGACAAACCTAAAATTATAGAACCATCTAGGCCTCTAATTGTTACTAACACAGTTAGTGCAGTACAAAGAACTGTTCCTATCCAACCAGTTCCTCCTATTCGTGCTTCTACTCCAGCTCCACCCCCAGCTTCAGCTTCTTCAAGTGATGGAGACAAAATTGTTTTTACATGTGCCTCCTGTCAATTCCAAACATGTGATGAGCAAGAATTTATGAAACATACTCGAACAGACCATCGTAGTGATTTGTCAATGTGGTGTAAACAGTGTGGTAAGTGTTTTAGCAATGCTGGAGTTCTTGTATCTCATATCAAGGAAAGAGGATGCAAGATGGAAGAAATGATATACCGATGTGGTGTGAAGGACTGTAGTTTTGAAACCACCAGTGGACAAACTTTTGTGCATCATTTAAGACACTGTCATAAGGGTAGTCCTTTTATCTTTTGTGTTCATTGTCAAAAGATATTTACTTTGCCACATTGTCTCATCTTGCACATGCAAGATGACTGTCCTGATAAAGATAAGAACCGCCGAAATCCAGGATCAAGTCCTGCTGTTAATGATAAACCAGCTACTCAACCTACTACTCCTGTTACTCCGTCTGTTCCCGTGAGACCACAGGCTCCTAGTTTTTCATCTAGAACACCAACTATTTCATCTGTTGTCAGTACACCCACACCTACTCCAGTGGTTGTTCGTACACCACCTCCAGTAGCCCGTGGTCGGGGTGCCTTGATGCCAACAGCTCGAGGACGTGGCCGAGGCAGGGGACGAGGACGTGGAAGACCCCCTTCTGAAAGTAGCGACTCTGATGATGCAGATGATCCTTTATGGAAACCTGAGGAAACCACAGGAGTACAAACACTGAGACGTTCTGGGCGTTGGGCCAAGAAAGTTAATGATGTAATTAATGTTGAACCAAAACAGACAAACAAAGGTTTATCCCTTTCAGAACTAAATACAAAAGAGATGCTCCGTTGTCCTTGCTGTGATTTTATGGCTGCATTTAAATCTGTATTGCAAGATCATTATATTGCACATCATAAAGTTCCCAACAAAAATGCCTGTTTGGTATGTCATTTAAAATTTGAAGCCACACAGGGTTTTCTTGATCATTTTGAAGATCATGCAAGTGGTAGATTACCAAATAAGGTGATGATAGCTGAAGATACAGATGAAGTTTCTGCAGTGATTCCACAGGACAATTCAAAAACCTCTTCTAACACTAAAGGTAAAGAAATAGAAAAACCATTATGTTCTTATACAGTTTCTCTTGATAAAGAATCTATTAAAGGTGTTGTCAAGAATCTATCGGAAGCCAATGTTGTGAATCCAACATCTGCTCAGTCTCAGTATGTAAAAATTCCATATCAGGCAGTCATACAAGATAAAAATTCAAAGGATTCTAGATTAAAGAAGTTTGAAGAATTAAAAGCACCAAGTGATTTAGTTTCTATGTCAAGCCCTGATAAACTTAAATGCTTCTTCAAATGTGTACTTTACAATTGTTCATTTACTACTCACGATAGCTATGAATATTTAAGTCACTTGGATATAGAACATTTAGGCAAGAGATTGCACTGTAGCTTTTGCCTTAAAGAATTCGTTTCTGCTCCTCAGTTGACAGATCATTTGATGATTATGCATAGCAAACGACAGTACCAATGTAATAATTGCTTTTACAGAGCATACAGTAAAATTCATGTTCAGATTCACATAAAAAATTTTCATTCAAAAGATACAAATTCAGAAGTGCTAGAATGCGAGCGAATCAAGATTCCTCCTAACATAACAGTTGTGAATGAACTACATGAGGTCATGGATACCACCTGGCCATATGTTTGTGCGATTGGAGACTGCAACTTCCAAACCTTTGATCCTAAAGAATTTAAAGAACACAATGAGGCAAGTCATCGGTCAGTGTCTGTATTCTTTTGTCATTATTGTAAGGTTGATTTTCTTTCTTTCAAAAGACTGCTTAACCATTATAGACTACATGGTATTAATACTTTTCAGTGCAACTATTGTATTCATGGATCAGAAACAAAAGATGAAATTTTGCTACATCTTTGTAATACTCATGCTGACTTCCCTTTGAAAGCATTTATGCGTGGAACTGAGGAAGATGCTTCTTCTGAAGCTAAACTTCTACCATATTCTGTGTGTAGTGAAACAGATAAGGCAAACAAGAGAAATAGTGTGGATTCCCGAAGGCCTGAGAGCCCCGCTACTGAAAATGATGATAAAAATAGGTTTGATTATGAAAGCCAGATGTATGAAGTTGTAGGTGAAACATATTACCCTAAGTATTTAAAAAGCATATGCTCAAATTTGATTTGTGGAATTTCTGGATGTATAGAAAAGTTTGAAAATATGTTAACTTACATTGGACATTTGAAAAATTGTCATGCTGCTGAAAATTTTCCATGCCCTCATTGTCCTGATGTTTTAGATACTTGGGAAGAATTTAAAAATCATTTGATGTGTCATGGACCAGAGTTATATTCCTGTGGTCTTGTAAAATGCGATTTTTATGACTGGGATAAAAACGCTGTGACAAATCATCTCAAATCTCATCCAAAAACAACTGCTAAAGTTGTAATTGTTCGTGAACCAGTTGAAGGAATGCTTGATGAAAATGATGTGAAACGAATAAAGTCTCTCCCTCAGTCTTGTCCTTTTAAAGTTGGAGAGGAGTTTTTTCAATGCTGTTTCTGTGAATATAGAAGTAGTGATAAAAGTGTCATGAAAAATCACATATATCAAGAATTGCATTATAAGAGATTTTGCTGCAGTTCATGCAATGAAAAATTTGTAAGCAGAAAAGAAATAGAAGAACATTATGTGAAAAAACACTCAGAGGAGGAGGTAAAATGTTCTGTAGATCCATGTCTTGAAATTGAAAATGCTGTAAAGGATATTTTAAACAAAAAAGATAAGTTTTCTCATTCCAGTCCAAAACAGTGTAGTAACTGCAACAAGAATTTTAAGTCTTTGGTCCAGTGGCAGTATCATGTAGTTATATGCTTGCAAAATTTTTATCAACCTTTTGTTTGCAGTTATTGCAAATATAACTCTCACAGTCTAAAAATACTTAAATTTCATGTTGATGAAAAACATTTTCCAAAACCTATTGAGTTCATTGAAGTGTCCAGTATTACTATTGAACATGAAATAGGTGTTAAAATTCAGCAAGCAAGATTGAAGTTCTTGAAAACATTCTGTAATAATGTGCCTACAACAGATTCTTCTTTGTCTGTCAAATTCTATACTTGTAGTGTATGTTCTTTGGAATCTAATCACAAGTACAACTTAAAGGTGCATATTAAGAAGGAACATAAGGGTATTAATGCTGAAATTAACAAGGTATTGCGTGATGTGAAACTCCCAGAGCTTAACAGTTCTCAGTTAGATGAAAATTCCAATGACAGCGTCAAAACATCCAGTGAATCTTCTAGAAATGTTAAACCATACCGTTGTGGATTTTGTATCAAGAAACTTCCCACTCTGCAAGAACTCGAGTCCCATGTCGAAAGTCTTCATCCTGTCCGAGAGGAGGCAGAATATTCGTACTATTATTCTCCAGATCCAAAAGCTAAATTTTCACCAGATGACAAAGAGTTATTTGAGTGTTCTTATTGTAAATCGGGTAAAGAAAATCTTCATTCCTTAAAAAAGCATTCAGAGTTGATGCATTCAGAAAGCCAGTTTAAAGTGCGAGGGTATGTTAATCGCAACCTTGAACGAACCACTTCTTCTATCATTGCATGTGGTTATTGTTACCAAAGATTAGAAGGTAAAAGTGATTTAAAACGACACACTGCTTTGTACCATCCCTCTCTTCCTCAGAAGTCCATTAGTGGCTTCAGAACTGATCAACTCCCAAAAGGATCTCTTGATGAATCTGATGATATTCCAAATAAGAGAATGAAATTAGGACCTAAAGTTTATGTCTGTAGTCATTGTGGAGCTGCTTTTGCTAAGCAAGAACAAGTTGCTACTCATACTAAAAGAACTCATGTGCGCTTTAAGCTCGAGTTCACTACAATCAACACCATGTTAACAGATGTGAATTTTTATAAGTGTGAATTTTGCCAGTTTACTGCTGAGAAACAGTATGTAGACACCCATCTTGAAGCCAAACACAAGAATAGAGTAACTTGTGGTTACTGCAGCAAGCGATTCGAGTTTGCTACTAAGCTCAGGGAACATCACGACATAGCCCACAATGGTCTTCCTATCAAGTACAGTCAGGAAACTGTGGGCATCAAAAAAGAAACCAAGCCTCCTGTTTCTAAAACCGTTAGTCCTGTGAATCAGGAAACAAGATCTACAAGGGGTACCAGGTCTCAAGTCCAAAACTCCACAAAAGATGACGACCTCAAGGACATTTACACTTATGCTAGTGCTTCAGGTGGCAACATTGCCAAAATTTCAGTTTTGACTTTCTCACAGTTGTATAACATTTTCCCAAAAGTCATTTTAAGAGATGTAATGAAAAAAAGGTAACTAATTTTTCTGTCAATTTGAAATTTATATTAAGTTTTATGAAAATATAATCTGCATTAAAAACTTCACTTTCCTTTTGGCATCAGTAGCTTAGATATCATGATCATTTGTACAATCTATTGATCATAAATGTCTTGTTTGCAGCCATCATTTAATTCAAAATTTGTTTTTAAATTAAGTCTCCTGGGCAGTACTGGAATAAGTGATCCACTGTAGCTGTATAATTGATATTTATGTCTATTTGGCATCTGAAACTTATTGATGCTTTCTCTTTTAATGTAAATTAGGTTTCTCAGTTGAGTAATTACCTGCATCATTGTTTAAAATTAAAAACTTATTTTTCAGTTTTTAATTGTAAAATATTGGGTGAATTGAATTTACTAAACTGTTAAATTCTGTTTGGCCCCATGACTTCACATTTTTTATGAATACAAGTTGCGTATATATTTTAATTCTAAAGTATATTGAGTCAAATTGTAATGCATGTTACTTGCTTTGCCTTTTCTGTAACTGGAGATGTATTTTTCATTTTTTTTAAAAATATATATAATAAAATATTTGTCTGTTGTGCTAAAACATCATAGTATATGGACTGCATTTCTTACAAACTGAAATTGAACAACAATATTGTCAAGAAACAAAATTGGTGTTTCGTTGAGTTATGCTGTAAGTGTCTCTGTTATGTTTAGCATCTGGTTTAAAATTTGCAATGAAGTGCTATATATTTTACCTTCCATTTATACCTTTTCTTATAAACTATGAATAGTTACCACAAATCGCAGATATGTAAGGTGAGTTATTAGATGTATTTAGGAGAATGATTCTTTTGTTATAAAGTTTCTGTTGAAAAATTCCAAATTTTCTTAATAAAATTCTGAGATTTTATTTTGGTCATTTTAAATATGATATTTAGTGAAAGGGTTAAGAAATAATTGTCGATACTAGAAGTGCTAATTTTAATATATTTCCCGAGTGGGACTAGATTAATTTGGGGGAGAAATAAGGGATCATACAGGTGATTTTAATGCAATATTTTTATTTATAATTTTCCTACTCTGTACATTTCAAACGGCAATAAACTAATAAAAAGTTTGTTGAAAATGAAAATAGCTAATAATAGTGGGCACCAATATTTCAAAATGGAAAGAAAAAGTTTTTTTAAGAACCTTATTTTTGAAATAACATTACATGAAACTGTAGCTATTTCTCTAAAATATGAAATGGTTTGTATTAAGGTAATTGAAATTCTTTATAGCTTCATTGAAAGTATCTTTAAATATTCTGTATTTTTTTTATGTTTCAAACTTGCTTTAATGTAATTGTTTTGTGTGTATCTGTTTTGAGCAATTGTAAAAACATCATTCATTACATGAAGACTAGTTGGATTTTCAAATAAATCTAATCATTTTGAAACTAAAATTTTATTTTGTTATTTTCTTAATTGTGGTATTCATCTCACCAAAAGTACTTGTTAATTATTGTTTAACCTTTTAAAGGGCCATTTTTTCTAGTAGTGGTTTAATAAAATAACTTTAAGAGTGAGATTAATTTAAAAAAAGAAATTCATTTAGCGTATTGGATAGCATTAATTTTTAATTAATTTTATTAATAATTAATTACCAAGTTTAGACACTTCATTAAGGTTTGAGTTAAGAAACTGGAACATATAGGCTTTTGTTTCATTGAAAAACTTGGCAAGAAATTATGCCAACCTTAAAAATTGCATTTAAAAATCCATGAATTTGGTGGCAAGTATACTTGCCATGACTTTTGAAAGGGCTAAATGGAGAGGGGTCGAGTTAATTTGAATTATACTCCTAGAAGTTATACAGGCTGCTATATTGTACCCTATATTTTTGTTGAATATTTACACCAGTGGTAATTAGTAGGCAAAACTTGGCCATGATATGAAAATAATAATTTTCCACTAAAGTGGATGAATAGATCAGATATCTTGTCTTAAGATGATTCAAGAGGTTCAAAACTGACCATGACCATCTTAAAGTACAGGCATCGGTGAAGTAACCCTGTCTTAAATTTTTGCAAAGGAAATGATAGTCAAAAAGGTGCAAAAGAATTTTAAAAAATTCAGAAAGCCTCTTTGCCTAGGTTGAGAAGACCGTCCAAAAAACATCTTCAGTTGGTTGTCTTTAATTTCAAGAAAACATTTGTTCTCTTTTTCTGTTTGTTATAGTGCTTTTTAAATTTGTTGTAGGAAATAACTGTACCTCACTACATATTTTGTGTTTTTTCTATTGTTGTAATTTAATATAAATTAATTGAAAATTGATTGTAACAATTTGTTAGCAGAGATTTCAATAGATAAAAACTGTTGAAAGAAGTAATTTCAATTAGGGTTTTTATAAAATTTGAAACATGAGTAATCAGAGTTCATTATGCAGTGAAAAATTAATATTTATTTAGCAAGAAGTGTATTAAACAAGAAGTAAACATTATCTTTGTGCAATTTTCCCTTTTTTGCGACTGATCACCTACTCCCAGAGGCGTAGCGATGGGAGGGCACAGAGTTATTGATGTTCCACTTCTCTAGGGTGTGCAGAAACATTTTTTTTTACTTCTAATTTACTTATTTTAATGGGGTTTTTTTTTTACAGTTATTTTAATGGATACTTGGATTCACGTAATGGGGGGGGGCATATTTTTGAAATTTTTAAAGTCATACGTTTTTCTTGATGAGCCATGAACATAATTTAGCCATTCAATCATGCCTTATTCTAATTTTTGAAATTTTCTTGATTACGATTTCGTGTACAAAAATTTTAAGAGTATGATTATTTCCTCAACTTTACTAACAAAATTTTTTAGAGTTGTCTAAATATCTATTATGTTTAAATACTAGGTAAAGGATTCCTCAATATTTGAGTTATTTTCATCTCTGAAAATTCAAAAGTTCAATTTCTTCTTGAGTGATCTGGAAAAAAAGTTTTAAAAAGAAAGTCGTTTTTTTGTGGATGTCAACTCTTTCCTGGATCCAGCCTATAGAATTATGAAAGTTTCACATGCAGACCTATTGGAAATCATGAAGAGATTATCTTTTTCAATATCATTTGTCAAAATTTTTACGTTCTGTCAAGTTCTTGGGGAAAATTGAAACCAGTGTCAAACGTATATAGTGGAGAATATAGCATCTTGTAATATAGCTTATAAATTTCTAGTTTAATTTGTAAAAAACATTACCTAATGTATATTCAATCAAACCCATGACATATCTTGAAGTTGAATATTTTTCAAATAAAAAAAAAATGTCGATTGAAGTAGCCTGAAACATTTCAGAAAGCAGAATTTTCACTATCGCCCGTATTCAATTCTAACCTTTTCATTTTATTTCCAGTAAACTGATAAAATTCTTCAAAAAAATTAGCTTGTTGGTTATTGGTCACTATACTCAAAGACAGCTTAAGTTGATAATACAGAATACCCTATACTTCCTGTGTTGCACTGATGAATAACGTAGTTTGTGTTCCTACACATCTTGGAGGTTACTTTCTGTTAGACTTCACCAAACACAAGAAATAGATTTCTTTCTTGCTTCGTATGCGCCAAAGTTTCGTTCTCAAAAGAAAAAGGGAAAATTTTGTTTATATATTATTTTTTTCCCTCCATTTCACATTTAAGTACATAATTCGTGCATTATTTATTAAAGGAAGCCTGAGAAATACAAATTATAGAAACTTGACTTAATATTTAAAGTGGTATATGTAAAAAGATGTTATGCAAAAAAAAAAAAAAAAGATTTTACTACATTAACCATTCTTTTCATGTTATCTTGAGATAAAGGATGCATAATTTTTTCAATAATTAATAAAAAAATTAAAATATTTACATTGAATATTGCTAGAAATGTGTACATTGCATAATTAAACTAAATGACAAATATCGAACTGTAACACAAATTTTAAATTATATATTCAGTAAGCTTCTGATAAGTTTCATTCTGAGCTAAGTTTTGTATACTGAATATTTTATGTTCTGCAGTTGACTCGTATTCCATTTTAAATATTTTTCATAGTACATTTTCACTATTTTCCATTGTACATACAAATATTATTTGGACACAATTTTGCACTAACTGGTTTGCCGTATTTTATATTAAAAAACCGATTAACTGTTTGGAAAGAGACAAGATATTAATTTTTCCTTTCATTTAGTTTTTAATCAAATTCACTTATCTCATCAAAATTAAAAAAATCTCGCAACCTAAAATCAATTGAGTCATAAGTGAAATAAATGCTTACGTTCTGGAACTGATTGACACAATTTTGGTACAAATAATGAGCTATGGTTAAAGGAATTTTGTTTCAGCATTTATTTAATGTTAAAAATTATTTAATATAGGAGAAATGCCAATAATGAAATCTTTAGATTTTCTTGTCCCCCTTTTTAATATTTTGTCTCATCCATACTCTTTAAACGCTTTTACTAAGTTCGAAATGTATTTACAGGTTGGAATTTTGTGATGGATTTTTCACTCTTTTCTTAATGCACTAGAGTTCTGAAATTTTGTATATTTATTGTGTCTTGATGACAATGCAATATTTTAATAATTTTGGAGCTCTCTTATCAATTAAAAAAAAAAAGTCGCAAAATTATGTTTCACTCGATAGGCTTCAGTGGCCATATATAGAATTTTTGAGAAATAAAATACTTTAAGCAGTAATTTAAATGTTTCAATAAAAATAAGTATATCCTATTATAGATCTTTTTAGTTGAAGAAAAATGGATTCAAGTTCGAAATATTTTGTTTATAAGATCAGAATTTTGTGATGGATTTTTCACTCATTGCCTAATGTATTTTACATATATCTGATAATTCGATTTTTATTTATTTACATATATCTGAAATTTTCATTGTATATTCATTGGGTCTTGATGACAAAGCAATATTTCAATTATTTTATAGCTCTTTTCAATAAAATATTTGTTGAAATTAGTTCATGAAAAATTGATTCCAAGCTCTCAAACTATTTATAATACTGAATTATGACATAAATTAAAGACTAAAAGCTAGGAAATAATAAATATAAAACAAAACTTTAAAAAAAAATCGCTTTTACCAAAGCATTAAAGAAGAAAAAATTTTTTCTCAAAAATCTGGAGGTCAAAACAAAAAAGCGTGCGGCACTGAAAACATTAGGAGAAAGATATAAAAACCACAATGATTATCTTAAGAAACAAAATGTTATTAAACATTCATCATGTAAAATATATTACAAATGTGATTACAATTCTAATTTACTTGCAGCTTTTCTACCTGCGCCTCACGATTTTCCGATTTTTATTTCGACCTCCAGATTTGTGAGCAAAAATTGTTTCTGCATTGGTAAAAGCATTTTTTGAAAAGTTTTTATATTTATTATTTTTGATACATCTTTATTCTGAGATATTTTCATTTGAGTTTCTTGCATTGCCTTCATATTTTTGAGTTTTATTTTGTATATTACAAAAAAATGAAAATCCTAAGAAAAAAATCAGATTAATGAATAATTTCAAAAGCAGAGATATTTTAGAGGTTGCTACCATATAAAAAAGAAATGAAATGAAGCAATAAATCCAGTGACATGTCTGAATAATCACTCCAGCAACAAGAGAGAGAATGCCGAATATACCAAGGTCAATTTCGAGTCAAGTCAAGTCAAAGAGTGTTTTTACTGGCTTGCATAATTTCAGATAGAAGTCGGGGAGGGGGGGGGGCGCTCTATGAAATTAGATAATACATTTTGAAAGTAGTTCTTTATTGTAGAGAATATAGGTTATTGGTATTTAAAACAAAACTCTTCAACTTTTAAAATACATAGGGCAATTGCAGAAATATTTCATTCGGTAGATGTTATATCCTTTGTAGCTTCTACTGTATTATCAAGTTACGGTGTCTTTCGAGTATAGTTGGAAATGATGAAACTAAGCTCAGCAGGTGTTCCAAATAGTACGTACAAAGATGTGTACAGTAGTGAATAGTAGCTGTCTTTGGCGACCAGCTTGTTCGCCGGGTATATAATTTCATCTGAATCTCTTGTGCATAATTTGATATTCATGGTTCTCTTTAACAGCATAATTTTAAACTTCAGATTGTGATAGATATTTAGTCCATGTTCTTTTAGTGGCCTGCACCTGTTCTGTTCATTGTCTGCATAAATATTCTAGACCATGTTATGTAACATCTAATTGCACATTGTTGGAGCCATCTTCACTTTCTTTTTCCTCTGGCAAAATATGCATTTGATTTCAACATCAAAATGACGCAGCACATTTTATGACCAGCTGGATTAAAGCATGCTGAAGACATAAAAGCAATAATCATTCAGCTTGCTGGATATATATTTTAATATACGTAGCATCTCAGAGTGCTTGGTTTACAGATTCTACAAAAATTTTGATGAAATAAAATATGAAAGCAAAATGTATTAGGATATTACCTCAGCTTTCTACAATGAAAGAAAAACATGCAATTAAATATTTGTTTAAATAATGAAACAGTTTGAACAATTTTGCATTGCAACAATGGAAAGTATTGATATAAATTATGCCAAAAACTATTTAAAAAATTTATTAAAATTAGTGAAAATATTGTACTGCAACTTAAATGATATCATCAAAATGGTAGTTTTTTTGCAATTTCATATAGCGAAAAAATTTTTGTACTGTAATATGTTTGGAAGTTATTAAGGAAAAACGTCAACATTTTGCTCAATTTTTAACAATTATAGAAAAAGAGCTTGAGGTGTACATTCCCACCCACAAACATACTTTTGTTTGTGCCAAATTTCGTAGCTCCAGTTTCAGTAGTCTGCCCTTTAGAGTGTCAACACATACACATTCTCCTTTATTGACTTGAATTTGTGTTACGGGATTTGAAGCAACAAAGGCTATTATCCCCTACTTCCAATTAGATGCAGTGCTAATCATTCCAAGAAAACTGAGCAGGTAGTTCCATAGCAAAGGCTAACCCAGTCCTTGACAGTATTAAATCAACCCCAGCGGTAATTCAGAGGACGTCGAAATGGAGAATAAATAATGGATCGGAAACGCTTGTTGCCAAATGGATGCAGCTAATCAATGTCGAAGTACTTCAGAGTTTGAACAAAGATGAGAAGATGATTCTTGTTGACAAGAGCATGAGACAAAAGTACATCATAAGTGATGTTTGCAGAAACTATATTTAGTTTTCTCCAGAGTATAACTCTAACAGATGCAAATTTTTGGCACCTTAATAGTAACAAACGTTAGTATTTTTGCCATAATGTGCAACAGAAAGACAATTTTTGACAAGAAAACAGTATGGAAGTCGTCATTTAACTTCCAAAATGAGTTACTAAAACTACAGGTTATGGAAATTCAAAAGGAAGTTTAAAGCCCAAGTCACAGTAGTATAGTGAGAGATAAGCTGGAGGTAGGGGGTATAGATGCCCGGAGTGTGACACAGACCATATTGTTGAGTTAATGTAGAAGCTATCGACAAATGAGACACGGGAGGGGGATAAATACTTGAGCTCCGGGCACCATTTAATCTCGTAGACCACTGCAACCTCCTACAGCAGACTGTCTTCATCCAGGCATAAAGATTTTTCTAACATACTGGTGTAAATATTTATTAACTAAAGAGAAATAAGTAATTTAATAAAGTATATAAATGAAATTGCCTAAATATATTAAACATTCATAAAGGGTCAATACAAATTAAGTTATACATATTTTAACATGGCTGACAAATATAGATGATTCTAATGTAAACGTGAAACGATGTTAAATAAATTATACAAATTTTGAGAAGTAACAAAAAAGATTGAAATTTTAATTTAGGATTAGAATTATATTACATAAAAGCAAAAAGTAAATTCTACCAACTTCCTTTGGGAAGAAAAATTCGGAATTGTAGCTGGAAAAATAGCCAAATTCTTAATTATTCCCCAGTCTTAAAAAAAAAAAAGTTATTCAATTAACTCCCTTTTAAGAGTGTAATTTTCTTCCGTAAGTAATTTCAATTTAATTTTTTATTTCGAATAGATAATACTAATTTAATTGAGTATAATTCAAAATTATATGTGCAGGTGCTATGATACATTGTTGCGAAAAAAATACAGCGAGCATCAATTGCATGATATCCAATACACAGGGCTGTTTTAAAATCTGTAGGAGCCTTTGAAAATGCATGTTTTGGAGCCTTCATTTCCTCCTCCAAACCAGATATTTTTTAATTGATTTTAATTTTAATATTTATGTAAGCAGTTTTTAAGTAACAAGTATTACGACAGTTGGACAAGTAGTAAAACATTTAATTGCTCATTACCTTGAAGAGAGTTTGTTTCAGTATATTGAGTCCAAAAGATTTAAAAGTAAATTTGTAAGTATTTTTAAAGTTACAAAACGTTTTTAGTGCAATCTAAATACTCAAATTTGTTAGGGCTCCACTTGGGAGTCAGTCGGCTGTTTTTTGCTTGTCAAATTAGACCACTCCAATCTGCAAACGAATTTGAAAAAAAAAAAAAAAATGTATATATATAAACCCCAAAATAGTGTCCTGAATTATGGAAGAGTTTTCTGGTTTTTTTACTTACATTAAAAACCTTGACTTTATCTGCTTGTATGTTGAACTTCCGCTTTGAAGATTCCATTAACTTAGCGTTACACCGGAATTACTTAACACAGGTACCTAAATGTAAACAAACAAAGCAGAAAACTCGTCCATAAACAATACTTGATTTTAATTTGAATGTGTTCGAATAAATGGCCCTTATGAATTAAATGAAATCACAAGATCCTGAAAATAACGCAAAAAAAAATGGCTCTAGATGTGTGGCTGTGGGTTACATTCATCACGTGATCATGATTTATCGCGAAAGTTTGAAGTTTCGCAGAGGTGAGTTGGAGGCGCTCGCCTTGCGCTTTAAAGGGCTCAAAATCTATTCGACGTAAGCGGGGTTTACACGCGAACAGTAAAACCGACAGTAGGATGTCGCTGTCAAGTTCGGACAGAGACTTGCCGTGGCCCGGTTAAAACTTTTATGATTCTGCGCATGCGTCAGCTTACTGTCGGTTTTCTACTGTTCGCATTTAAACCCACCTGTACATTGCAGTGCTAAGCTGAAGGTTAAGTTACGACTTCGGGTAACGTTAGGGCCTCAAAACAATTTTTCGCCTGTGGCGTCATACTGTCAAAATCCGCCACTGATCACGATGTGAATAAAATATAAACTAAAATCATACATCATTATGGTGTAGTGTGATGTAGAGATGGCTTTTGACTTCGGTTCAGAATTACGAAGATTACACCCAACAGTCTACGGTTAATTTCAAAAAGAGATATTGTTTTTGTTTGAGAATATACTTTACTTTTCACTATGTTATTAGGCGTCGGAGATAAACCATTAGCTCATTGCGCATGCGTAAAGATTTAGCGCGCATTTGCAGATGTGATCAGCTGTAGCCAACCAGATGCCAGTAATATTTCCGCATCAATTTATTGTGTTATTTTGAATCGTAGGTATAGAAAATCTTTTGGTTTACTAGAATTCATAGGTAAAAGAGTCATGTTTTCTTTTCCTGAATAATCGTAATTGGTTCTATATTGGAAATTCGTATATGCTGTGAAATAGATGCGTAATTTTTTTTATCCATTTACACAAAATAAAGTGGTTGTAATAGTTTGTGATGGGAATTCTACTTTCTAAGGACTTGTTGAATGTTAATGACAATAATAGTCTGAGTGTAAATTCGTTATACTTGCGTATCATCTTACATTATTTATTATCAGGATGGTATTTAAATAACTATATAATGTCAATTATTTTATATAAAATTTTAATGAGCTTATTAAATGTACTTCAATAAGATTAGTGATTTCGTATTTTTTGTAATGATATTAATTATAACATTGGTATTGCATTTGCCTGTGTTATATTATAATCTATCCATTAAATATCAATAGAAATTCTTGTAATATATTTATAAGATTGAGCTTTCATATCTAATGGTCTTTTACTTTATAAAATACAAGTTTCCAAAAGAATTTCACGTTAATTGACAATCACTAATACAATTGAAGTGTTAATTAAAAAGTGAACAATATAAAAAAAATAGATGGTAAAAATAGCATTGTTGCACAAATATTATTTGCTTACATAACAAATGTTTAAGTAAAAGTGTAAGATTTATAACTAACTCTTGCTGTTATGATCATTCTTTGTTATTTGTGTTAAGAGATGTGGCAAACTTACAGAAAACATCATCTATCTGAAATGTCATTTTAATTGAAAACCTATTTTGGAATTGCAGTTTTACGAATTTTCAAACAGTTTCTCATTAAAGTAAATATCAAATATGTACATTTTCATTAGGTCTTCAGAACATGTCACATGCGAATTCCATATCTGATAATCATTGTTCATTTATTCAAACAGAAAAGATTTTTTAGAATGAATATGATTAATTTCAAGCATTTATTTTGATTGAAATATTTGATAGAAACATATTGTTTTTAAATATAATTTGTTACTGTTGCCTTAAGACATTTATATGATAACAGAACAAAAATTAAAATACTGAAATTCAAGTTATACTGAAATAAAGTAGATTGAGTTTTGATAAAAAAAAACGTAGTATTCTCGAATTGTTGTTTTATAAGGCATTTTATTTCATCAATTTTGGGAATAAAGTGCGTAAAATGTAGCTGAAGATATAGTAAGCCTATATCTTTTTAGTTATATATAAACATTTCATCCTGAAGTAACCCAAGGGCTATTTTGGGATGGACATTGCAATTTTAGACCACCATCAAAAGATGAGAACATTTTAGCTGGCAGTCCTTTTTCCAAACTTCAGCGTTAAACAGAGGGAGGGAGGGTATCTAACAGTTGGTGGTGGATTTAATGTGTACGAGGCACACATACATGGTGGATTTTTGGTGTAAGAGGGTTTTATAAACCTGGAACTCTGGTTCCCGAGTAAGCCAATTTCATCAAGTCACTGCGGCCCTGCTGCAGATATAGGATAATCTACAAAACTAAGTATAGCATAAAATAAGATGAGCTTTTCAATATTTAAATGCTTAAATGATCCACTTTTAATCAAGAAATATGAATTTTATGTAAAGTTAGTTTTTGCTTTAGAAAGCTCATGATATGTTTTCATTTGAAACTTTTGCTTAGCCAAATTTAGTTTGAATTTAAGCAAATTATTATTTTTATATTCAAGTTGAATGCATTTAAATATATAAACTGAAATAGAATGAAATATTTTTATATAAAAAGCAGCTGACATTTTCTATACCTTATGCAAAGATAAACTTTAAAAAGTAGTTTATATATTTTTAAAGTTTTAAAAATTATCATGAAGTTGCATGCTAGGATAGTTCTGTATTTATTAAAAGTGGCAAGAAGCTGAAAGATAATTTCTTATTTATTACATGAAAACACTTTGAAATATTTCAAAAGTGCACCTTCAGTAAAAACTGCATGTTTAATACTATTAAATGCTTATAACTTTTCAGATGGAAAAACACGGTCATTGCTTTTGTTTGCATATATATTCATATCCTTCATCCTGCATGCATTACAAAATGAATAACTGCTGTGATAACATTTATTGTTATAAAAACTTTTTGGAAGGTAATAAGAAACTCTACCCTAGCTGTTTGAAACAACAGAATACAGATCTTTGAATTTTAACTCGCACACATACAAACAAAAGTTCAATTTTTGTTTTAATGTGATTCTTAAAAATGATCTACCTAATCCTGAGGTTGAGGTATGCAAAAGTGATCTTAGTAATGGGGAAAGCACGAAACAATATGAATATTCTGGAATTTTGTTTTCCCAAGGTCATATGAAAAATGAAAGTGAAAATTGTACGAGTCAGAAAGCTTGTTCATGAAATAAGAAGAAAGAATTAGATTAACATCTAGTAATTGTTAGCTCCCATTATAAATTAATGCAAAATTCTTTCAATGCTGTTTCCATTTGTTTTGACATTAACTGATACTCTTTTTAAGAAGATGGAATAAAATGTGAAGTCAGAAATCAATCCTGCAAATTTGATTAAGTTCATTAGAGTTGTGTGACTAAGATAACTCAAGCCCAAGCATCATTAATGAATCATTTTTGTGTTGAGGGATGGTGCAAAGGGGGATATAACAGCAGGGAAAGTACTCAAAAATAGAAAAACTAATCAAGTGGTATGTGAGTGAAAAAAGGTTGGGAATTGCTGAACCACACTCTAATTTTGGGAAATGTCACCAATTCTTCTACAGCATTAACTCTTTGTGCATCATTTAGATATTTTTCAAATTTTATGTTTCTGTTCTCGTGTTTCTTATTTGTGAAGAGTGACGAATCTCCTTTTCCTCCAGCACTAGGGTATAACTCTCATTTAAAACTGATTAATTACTTCATTATATCAGATTTCCTCTTTCAGGAGGCATAATTTTCAAACCTAAATGACAGGATCTGAGGTACATGATGAAAAATAAACGTAAACCAGTTGGAGTTGTCTCCTAGACTTTCTTGTGTACTCCCTAATAAAGGTATCATCCCCGACCTCCAGAATAAAAATTGTGGACCTTTAGAATGCCACAAGAACTCAGATTATTTTATTACCATCATAGACTCCAGCAGCATGTAAGAGTTACAATACAAGGAGGAGTGAAATGCGCCAATACACAATCTGCTGCATTTTTTTTTGCGTCATATTACGATGATGAAAACTGAATGTGCAATTTGAGTACCTTTTTTTTCAACCAATTTAACCCAAAATTTGATATAGATCTACAATTTTGATGATAAAACTGTGTATTGAATTTTATACATCTAGCTATTTAAGTTTTTGAGTTATCGTGTTGACATGAACACAGACAGACTTCTCATGGATGGATTTTGTCCAAAATTTTATAGAAATCTACAAATTTGGTGTAAAGGTCACAAACGAAGTTTCATCCATCTGGCTTGAACTGTTTTTGAGTTATTGTGTTCACATACAGACATAATTCCAAAATTGTGTTTTTCAGACTTGGGGAGGTCTAAAACATGGAGATTCATCAAAATCTCGAGTTTGCATTTTTTGATGATTACAATACTTTCTCTTTGTACATTTCATATATGAGAAAATAAAAAGAATGTGGTTTCAAAGTAAGATCAATATTTATAAGATGATCAACTTTTTTGCAATGAAAAGGAGGACATAAATAAATTGGAGGAAAAAATTCACAAATAAAAGAAACATTTTATTCATTGCAACACTTTACATTTTAATATAAATGAATAATAAAAACATTTGTTACATTTTACACTGTAATTATGCTTACATGACTATCAATTATTATTTAAATGAGTACAATGTATCAGCTCGGCATTGATTGAATACGAAAATCTAAAGATTAGTCTTTAACTATCAATAATTATTTAAATAAAATAAAAATTTTAATATACCACGTTTTTAAAACGGACTAAAAAGTAAAAAATAATTTCTTCTAGCCCCATACAGATTTAAAACGAAAAACGTGGGCGCATGCAATAGATAATTGATGCATAAGTAGTTTATTTCAGTCACTAACAATTTTTTTGCAATGGAAATTATATGAACTGTTGTGTGATTTTTCTCAACGACAGCTACTCCCTACACTCCTTACTATTAAATATTGCATGCGCCCACGTTTTTCGCTTTAAATCTGTATGGGGCTAGAAGAAATTATTTTTCACTTTTTAGTCCGTTTTAAAAATGTGGTATATTAAAATTTTTATTCTATTTAAATAATTATTTTCTGCTTTTTAGTCTTCTGTGTTTGAAATTTTGCGATCGATTTTAACCATCTTAATGAGATTATGATGGAGACATGTGGCAAATTTCAGGTTTATTTCAGTTTCTCTTCACCTGATCATAAATAGAAAATTGATTATTTTCCTGAAAAATTAAGTTACTTGACGCAGAAACCTTCGTGAAAACAACTAGCACCCGAACAGCATTTTACTTCCCACCCCCTTGGAATTTCACGGCAAACAAATTATTGTCACTCTGGTATAGCAAACCCTCTCCTCCGAACTTCAATCCACTCTTCGATGTTCCCTCACTCGAAATTCCCCTTCCTCGCTATTCACGAGTGACGTCTGGACAGCGCCATCTATCGAAGCTCTGGGTCGGTAAAACACAAAATATGAAATAAAAAATTAACAGACAAACATACAGACAAGAAAGCGAATTAATATTGCATTGTCATCTAGTTCTGAGCTATGTTTAAAGTTTCAAGTCTCCAGCTCATCGGGAAGTTAGTTTAAAATTGATTGCAAAATTTGCACCAGACAGACAATAAAGCGAGTTAATAAAAACGTAAAAAGGACATTTTTTTGAGGGAGGACAGAACTTACAAAAGGAGGACGGTTGGTCTCCTTAATATTTATATACATCTTCATTGAGATGTTATGTGACCAAAACGTGTATCTATTGAGAGCAAAATAGGATATATATAACAAATGGAACTGTTACTCGTTTCTTCAAGAGAAAGAAAATCAATTTTCCTTTTTCCTTACAGTTCTTTTATTATTTATATTATTACCTTAATTATTCAAAGACATTTTTCATATTTGTTATTTATATAAAAAAATTCCAATTCAGGGAACTTCCATGTTTTTTTTTTACTTCAAAAATCTTTCTAATTTTTCTTTGCTTTCAGAATAAATATGACTGGAAATAATCAACATTCAAAAGTTTCTTTCTACCCGCAAAGTAAGGGTAGCGTTTTGTCATCCAGGGACAAGGAGCTTTATGAATTGTGCCAGATAAGTGGTACACCTTTGGAGCCAGATATGTTCAAGTAATAGAATCTGTGTGTGCTCTAAATAATTCTCATTTTTAAAATGTAAATGCACCCAGAACTTCAAACTATATTTATGTCATTTTTCTTTTGTTTTTCTTCTCATTTATGTAGTTTTGTTTATGTTAATACTTTTATTTCGTACTAGAAAAATAACCCGTCATGGTATGATGGGTGCAAATTGCCTCTTCATTCGAGATATTTCCCGTCAAATTTGACGTGTTTAAATAGATATATCCTATGCGAGAGAAATGTTTAGCATTGATTGAAAACAAATAAAATAAACATGTTTTATGACAGGAAATATTTTTTATTTACATATTTCTTTATTCAAAACCCCTCTTGGTAAACAACATTCCTTGTGAAGTATTTTTTGTTGTTTAACAATTTTCCTTGTACTTCAGATGCCTTTGTGTAAATTTTAAGGTTGCCAAAAAATATCAAATTATACCATCACGATTACAATAAATAATCGGATGCATCGTGGCGTCCAAACTATATCGTGCATGATATACCACTGACGTGATTTACTACTTTCTATTAAAAAACGGAAATTAATTTGAAATATATGATTAATATAATTTCAAATTTTTCGGGAACTATTGATCATAGTGAGATAAATTTTATATCAATTGATAGCAAATTTTATTTCACTATTTTAGAGTTATTAAATTTGAAATTAGAACAACAATTACTTTTTCAAATTTAAAATTACTGAAATTTAGGTGCAATAATGCTGTTTAACTTCTTGCAGTGCTATGGCCCGAATTTTATTGTTGCTGACGTCAGATTGTTACCGGATCAGTGAGAGACGGATCTGGGCTATTATATTAGTAATGCTGAGAAAAGGTGGAAAAAATTTATTATTTTTAAGGATTCTTAAACATTTGGGGAATACACCTACTTGCTCCGCTCATCAATTGCAAATCCGTATGTAGTGATTCTTTTGGGATCACTAAGTGATCTCAGCTTGCTTCGCTTGCTCACTGTACAGTTGTGAGTGTCTGCTAGTAATAGGAAATTATAAATACATTAATTACTAAACGTAAATTTAAATTATTTGAATAGTATGAAGTTCTAACATTAATTTTTCATTAATTACTAAAAATTAAATAATCAGTTTCTAAAATTGAAATTTTACCTTTATACCATATATATGTAAATGTTAGAAAGAAATTTGAATGCTAAAATGTATGATAAGATGTTTACAAATAAAAATTATTCTAATCAATCAGAATTCAGGCACATAAAACTTCTTGCTACACACAATTGAATGTTTTTTCAACAGTTTCATTAGCCCTAACTTCATTCCAACAAATTTCTAAATATACTTCTCAATGAATTGTTGCTCAGAAAAGCTTTGCCACATGTATACACACTCTGTGCTCCAAGAAAGTTATAACTTTTCTCTCTGGGTAGCTATTTATATGTTAAAACCTCAGAAAATTTGAGTTTTCAATAAATTATTTAACCCATTTCACAAACTTTTAGTTTAAAAAGGACAGTTTAAGGTGACAAATGGCTTTAAACATGTTCATATTCGCTATTCAAAATTATAACCCATAATAATTATTTACTTTTACCTTTATAAAATTGACAAAGTAGCATTTTTTTCAAAATTAAAAAAAAATTCTAAAATTCTTGCTTTTTACACCAAAATTTTAAACATGGTTTTTTTTCCCACTGAAATAATGATCAGAAAATCTTTGCTATATGGATAAAAGAACAGAGTCCTGTCACAGTCAACTATGTTCCTGTAGCTCGGAAAGTTCGTTCCGTACACAAAAATGCTTGACTCTGTTTTGTTCATTCCGATTGTATCGTCTTAGGAAAGATTCCTTAACAGTTTCAGTTGTTCAACAGTTCTCTTCTTTGACGATTTCGATTTATAACTGAAACTGCCCGACTTCAACTCATTTTGAAAAATTTCTTTGTCTCGGATCAAATCAAACTAAATTCGCCTAATTGAATGTAAACAAAACAAACTTGTGAGCTGTTGCCAAATGGTGATTAAGGAGTTCGACCCTTTTTTGTCACTACGCAAGAAAATTATGTATATAGATAATCTTAACAGAGATAATAATAATGTAATATAACATTGATGGAATTTAAACATCTGAAATAATTGCACTCGGATGAAAATCCAAAAAGCCTTTTTATTTTAATCTTGAATTTTTTTTTAAAAATGATGACAGATAAATTTAAAATCTTCAGATGATATTATGAATAAATCCAATCTATGGCTACAGTTGAAATATTTTGGCAAGTCGTGGCATATTTCATTCAGCAAATATCAAAAGTGAAAAAAAGCATTGGCAACATGTTCAACATGTTTTATGAACTCAGAATGGAATTTCAGTCTTCATTTTTGCTAAGATCAGCAACTTGATGCGGCTGGTGAAGCTAATGGATATGATAGTTTTAACTCTATGCAGTGAAAGTTGCAGTCATTAAATTTTGAGAGGTTTGCTAAAAATTATAGGTTTGTATGACTCTTGAGTTAAAGTAGAAGTACTTTAGTTGAAGTAGAAGTGGCTGTATTTTTAAAAATTAGAGGGATAAAAAAGAATTTATTTGAAAGGTATGGATGAATTTATCACATCAAATATATATATATAAAACAAACACAAAATGAAAAAGGAAAGAAATTATGGAAGGAATATCGCTCTTAAGGAGGAGAGATATCCTAATGATATTCAAAATGGTATTTTTCTGCTAAATGGCAAAGGAATTAATCTTAGAAAGCCATTTTCTGCTGAAAAACACCAGTCTTACAGATAGAATAGTCCTAGATTAAGAACAAAGAAATATGTACAAAAATATATACAAAATAAAAAATTGACGTACCTAAGGAACTTGCATGAAAAAGGAAAGAATCGACTACCTCCATGGCTGTTGATTCATTTCTCTTTTATGCAGGTTCCTTTGGCATGCCAATTTGTTTGTTTCTATTTTGTATATATTATTGATTTTTAATTAATTGAACAGTATTATGAATACTTGTATAGAAGTGTCAGGGAAAGAATAAAAGATGTAGTTAATTTGAATGAACAGATTGTTTGCTTACTTCAAAAAGAATGGAATCATCTACTATTATATTCTATCTATGATTTTTAACAGATTTTTAAAACATTTTTAAGCAACAAATAGTCTTTTTTAATTTTTTTACAAAAAACCCAAAATGCTTGAGTGTAGAACTCTAAACATCTAAATTTAATTGTTATGTAAATCGTAAGTATTTTAAAATAGAATGTATCATCTAATCTGACACTAGAGAAAATTTGTGTAGCAGATAGTTAAGAATGCTTTAGTTATGTTAACTTTCAAGATGCCCTGCTGTCAATCATAGTTTCTGCCAAGACACTTTTGTTAATGAAGCCTTTTTCAAAAATGGAGATCTTTCTCAAAATCAATATCATTGTCACTTTTATGAACACATGCTAGTCACAAGATTTGGATAATTTTCGTAAAGACAGATAGGCTCAATGCATTCAGATGCAGTGCTCAAAAACTCATATTTTTCTTCAGAAATATTAAGTAGAAAGTTATGCAACCCCTGAATCACATATTGAAACTTTGTTTTTACAGCTGCTGAAGATACAGTAAATACTTGCAGAAAGTGGGAAGCTATAACAGCTTTTTAATAATTGGTTATGCAAAGTGCCCCTGTATTTGAGTGGCTACAGACCATTTCTGACTGCAAATTTGCATTTTTATGAATTTTTGTGAACCATAAAAAAAGTTTTATAAATAGAATTTCAAAGATATTTTTAAAATTATGTTTTAACTAACCAAATTATATGTATATACCAAATTAGAATTTTGCCCATCTTTAGAATGAATCCTTTTTCCAGCTGCTTAATTTTTAAACATAAATGCATTATTTCTACTTAAATTCTAAGATAAAACTTTCAACTGTGTTTAAAGTTTGGATGCGTTGCCATCTCCCTCTTTTTGCTTTTTCTCTTTCTGCCTTATATGTCACCAGCAACTTGCATCATAGCTTGGAAGATAATTTAACTACTTAAAATGTCAAACTAATCGTATATCTTCTAGTGGAATGTTTCAACTACAAAAAAGATGTTACTTTATTTCTACAGCTGCAATACTCTTCAAAATCCCTACATTTTACCTGAAGTTTTTGTAACAAAAATCGGATAGGACAGGTCTCCCTACTACATGTGGACCTTGTGGATTTCGAAAGATCAACTGTTTTCCTCTTTTATGATCACCATTGCCTGCTGCTAAAAAATGCTTTGCAAAAGTACACCATGGAAAGTTTTTGTTACATGTATAGCTCACTAAATTTATTTATTTGCTGTAAACATTAAAATGGACAGTTATCATAAGATTTATTCAATGTGACATTTTGTTAAATATTTGTTGTCATAGTATTAATGTTGCTGCAGCCACCTGCTGCAAAATTTCAACAGTTATTGATGTCTTCTTTAACATGTTTTGCACTAGTCATGTAAAAGTATGTCTTTACTTAACCTATAGTCACATGCAAATACATCTAAGGTGCAATTATAAATCAGAATATAAGAAGGATTGCCAGCAATTAAGCAATTCCTCTAGATGATAGATTTGATATAAAGTGTGCCAGTTATACAGCTTTGAATGACCTAGCATTCCTCTTTGTTGTTGAAATCTTTGGTATTTGTATTCAGTACTTAACCCATTATATTCTCATCGAACATTTATTCTGTATGTTATGCAGTAGTAGCAGCTCGTATTCTGTGCAGTGGATATGCTGTAACCTATATTATTAGCACAGTCGATAAAGACCCAAAAATAGTCAATTTCCGAAAAAATTTGTGTAAAGCTGAATTTTACTCCATTGATAGACCCCTACAAGAGGATAATTTTTACAAAGTCCACAAAAAGCACCCTTGTGCTTCCCCTCAGCCCCCTCAAAGGTCCAAAATGACAATGTTTACAAAACAGCCATTATCTCTGCTTCTAATTATCAGATCAAGTTTATCTTCTTACTGTTTTGCTTATTATTAAATTGGCTACAATAATTTTAATTAATTAATTTATATTTACGTAACACCTAATAGTTTTTAGATATTTAGGAAAATATGTGAAAACGTAGATTTTTTGCTTCAAAACTTTTGATTTTTGCTCTCTATTTTTTTTATATGTAATATTATGCAAAAATCCTTCTTATAAAAGTTATAGTCTACAATTTTTTGAATCTACTGATATAAAGTTTTTTTATTTATGTGCGATGCTAACGCAGGTGGAGGGAGAAGGAAGCAAGAACGTTTGGCGTGCCATGCGGTTGCCCAGTTATCGCAACAAGTGGTTTGAAAAAAAAAACAACATTCAATCATATAGTTTTGAAAATTGGTACACATGTTCATGAGGGACTCCCGTTCAGCATACTAAAAGTCCCCGGTCCAAGGGGGGAGGGACTTGCGCTGCCATCTTGAATTTCATGCCCTTTTTTTAGTTTTTCTTTAATCTTTCAAAAACTATTCACATTTCGTGTTACATGTGATACAACAAATTAAAGAGCGTAAAATTCCCTACAAATGCATGCTTTTGTTTTTCTTCTAGCTTTAACAGTTTCCAAGATAATGAATCTCAAAGTTTGCCGCCATCTTGGATTTCATCCCCCTCCTTTGGTTTTTCTTGAATATCTCGAAAACTATTCAGTTTTCAAATTACATAGCATGCTTTTATTTTTCTTTTAGCTTTAATAGCTTTTGCAATAATTGATCTCAAAATGGATGAATTGATGAATGGCAAAAAATCTTAGCTTATAGTCCAGTCAACAAAGGGTTTGAAAAAAATACACTAAATCGCATAGTAATGAAAATTGGTACACATGTTCGTGAGGGGCTCCTGTTAAATATTGGTGTGTGTCATCATCTTGGATTTCATCCCCCCTTCTCAGTTTTTCTTAAATATCTAGAAAACTAATCAATTTCTTTGTTCAGTTCTCTTTTTAAACTTCACTGTATTTTAGTTTCAGTTTTACATCTCCACTTTGTATTAGTGAGTTCGTTTCCTAACAGCTCTGAGTTCTAAAAAAAAATATTCATGGTACACTTCCGTCAGGTCAAAGTCAAATCTTAGTGTACTTTTCTTTGTCAAAGTCATAAATCTCTAATATCTGTCCTCGTTCAATGTAGAATACTTTTTCAACCCATACAATACAAGGTTCTCTCCAACAGTCAAAATTCACCTTTCGATGAGGTAGAACCAAGAAAATCTCAGCCTAACTGCGAGTTTCTGGTTACGATAATTAATCTTTTCTTTCCATTGCTTTCCTTTTTCTATGCCGTAAAAACAAGAGATAGTATTGCAGCTGGTCAATGCATAGGCAAATGGCAGAAGTTGTCAGGAACATTCAATTAGTTCAGTTTATTACATTGTCTTCTTGAATTTTCGATCATTTACTTTTACCTAAACTACGCCAATATTATATCAGAGAATCAGCAAATAAAAATAAAAATGTAGGCAAAAAAAGCTGGATGATTAAAAGAGAATAAGATATACAACATATTAAGGTGGGTTGTCCATAATGTACTTTCTTTTAATTGCCCCCCCCCAAAAAAAAAACCCTAAAAGAACCATAAAATATGCATATGTAGGGGGGAGATTTACACTCTTGAATTCATAGTTTAATGTATCACGTGTAATTTGAAAATTGAATAGTTTTCTAGTTATTTAAGAAAAACTAAAAGAGGGGATGAAATCCAAGATGGCGGCATCAGCTTCCCCCATGACCGGGCACTTTTAATCTATGCCACATGAGCGTTTTCCTGCAGTAGCTGCTAGAAGGTCAACTGCTCAAGGATTATAGACTGAATGCTGAAGTGCAGGACCTGTCCACATGCGTGACCTTCGTGCTGTTTTCTCCCTTTCTCTCTGGGTGCATTCTCACGGCTGCTGTAAAATGATGCGCTTGGGTCTATTTTTCAGGCGCGGGAAATAATTGCTGTGCTTCTTAAGGTGGTTTCCATTGGTATTTTTCTGTGTTCCAGGTCCGGATTATCAAGTAGGCAATTGTCTAGGGGGCCCCGCAACTTTTTGGGGCCTCAGGCCTTGAAATGTTTTCCGGCATTTTCAAGGTTATTTAATTTTGTTCTCTTATTTGGTTTACAAGGGCTATGTACTGGAATGTAGTTAAATTCAAATTAAGTACAGTTTAAATTTCAAAACACTATTCTTAGCAATTTTTGCATGCTTTAAATTTCTCTTGCAGGTATGTGCGGTCCATCTTTTTTCTTACAGTTGACTCATGAATCAACACCCCTGTCAAACTTTGTATATGAGTATTTGGAATGTACTAAAAAAAATTGATTACTTTTTTACCATTTTGTTAAAAAAAATTATTTTTTAATTTAAATTTTTTTAAATGCGAGATAATGAAACTAACTTTCTTGAAGCTGACCAGCAATTAAATGTGTTATAACTTCAGTTTTTCATAACTATATTTATATGAAAACTGCTTATATAGATATTGAATTAAAATCAATAAAAAATCTGTCTTTGGTAGTTATGGAGGGGGGGGGGGGGGGCATAAATTGATTTGCCTAAGTGCTAATACAGGACTTAATTTGGCACTGTTGTGTTCTGTTCTACATTTTTTGATATTTAAAATAATAAATATATCAAGGAATACTACTTGGATAGAGAGCTTATGATTCTTGAACTTCTATAGTTTTTTTTTCCAGTTTTATATCACAGATGCGAATATTGCAGTTGAAATATTGGCAATTTCATTTATTTTATTTTCACATCATTCAGCTCATTCTTTGCTCCTTTTATATTCCTTTTTTTGTTAAATTTTTACATTTTTCGGTTTCTTTTTAAATAAAATTGTTTAAAATAATTGTACATATTAACTCTTTCCCAATTGCAACCTAATTTTAATAATTACTCTCATAAAAATTGTTTTGTTCTTTTCAGATCGCAGTTCAAAATTACAAAGTACGCCACAAAATGCTACTTGTGATGCTTCAAAACTAGACATTAGTATCTAAAATAAGCTATTTGTGTCATGTAGATGCAAAAGTAACCATCAACACTTTTCAAAAATTATATGTCCATTTGACCCTCTTAACATCTCACCATCATGAATTTATAACTAGAATACATAGCCGAAACTCTTTGAATGCATGCAGTTTATTTTTCAAATCTCATTTTGACTAGATGCAACAGAAAATCCACTTTTCTCAAAATTTTCCTTAGTTGGAGATGACCACTTTTGCAGCCACATGGCACATTTGTTGCTAATTGTGTCCTAATTCAAAAAAAAAATTGTGTCGATGGTAAAGGGAATTAACATGGTCTAAATTAAAGCAGGAATTCTTTCTATTACCTTCTTACTTTAAAGAAATATTTAAGAACCTATAATTTGTCTTTGAATTTTTTTTTTAGTTGAAGAAGAAGAATGTCTGGAAAAAAAACCCCAAAACTTTAATGAAATTATAAACACTTTTGTTTCGTTTTCAAGTATGAGATTAATGGAATGAATCTTTTATTTATACATTTCTAATGTATCAAAAGTTTCACACAGACAACTGTTTGAATTCCCCACTCTGTTGCACTAGAAAGCAGAAACAAATGAAAACTTGCGTGTGGCCACCCATGGTTTGGATACGGCCGCTGAATGAAATGGCCGCCGTGCGAAAACGGCGAAAAACCGCTCGTGTGGACGTAACCTTACTATGTTGAACAGGAGTTCCTCTCAAACATGTGTACCAATTTTCATCACTATGCGATTTAGTGTTTTTTTTTTCAAACCCTTCGTTGACTGAACTATAAACTTAAGATTTTTTACCATTCATCAGTTCATCCATTTTGAGATCAATTATCTCAAAAACTATTAAAGCTAAAAGAAAAATAAAAGCATGCATTTGTAGGGAATTTTACGCTCTTTAATTTGTTAAATCCTATATAATTTGAAAATTGAATAGTTTTCAAGATATTCTAGAAAAAGCAAAAGAGGGGGGATGAAATCCAAGATGGCGGCAAACTTTGAGATCCATTATCTTGGAAACTGTTAAAACTAGAAGAAAAACAAAAGCATGTATTTATAGGGAATTTTACATTCTTTAATTTGTGTGTAATCCGAAATGTGAATAGTTTTTGAGAGATTAAATAAAAACTAAAAAGGGGCATAAAATCCAATATGGAGGCACGAGCTTCCCCCTCCCGCCCAGGACAAGAGACTTTTAGTATGCTGAACGGGAGAGTTCCTCATGAACATGTGTACCAATTTTCAAAACTATACGATTTAATGTTTTCTTCGAACCCCTTGTCGTGATGTCTGGGCCACCGCATGGCACGCCGAACCTTCTTGCTTCCTTCGCCCTGCGTCAGCATCGCACATAAATAAATAAAACTTTATATCAGTAGATTCAAAAAATTGTAGACTATAACTTTTATAGGAAGGATTTTTACATAATATTACATATAAAAAAATAAAGAGCAAAAATTAAAAGTTTCGAAGTAACAAATCTACTGTTTTCACATATTTTCTTAAATGTCTAAAAACTATTAGGTGTTATGTAAATATGAATTACACCACTCTTGTAGCCTATTTAATAACAAACTAAACAGTAAGATGAACTTGATCCGATAATTAGAAGCAGAGATACTGGCTGTTTTGTAAACATTGTCATTTTGGACCTTTGAGGGGGGCTGGGTGAAAAGCACAAGGGAGATTTTTCGCAACTTTGGTAAATATGCTCCTCTGGTGGGGTTTATCAATGGTGTAAAATTAAGCTTTACGCAAATTTTTTTCCTTTGAGGACCTTTATTGACTGGGCTATATGTTGCATATTGATGCCTTAAATTTTGCCTTTTCTAATTAATTTTGAATAATTTCATTACTAGGTAATAAAAAAAATTACATTTTTGATTTGATATAGGTAAAAATAACAAACTGTAACTAAGCAATTACTTTTTAATTGAAAAGTAAACTTTAAAGTAAATGTTTTCGATTAATTTTCTTGCATTCCTTACTCTTGTTTATAAAGATTTACTCAACTGTGATTAAACATTAAAAAATCTTGGAAAAAAGGTTACAATAAATACACATTTAGGGGTGTTTTTTTCACATTTATTTATGAAAAAATTTTCTAATACAATATTTTTAGTTGATTTTTTTAGCAATTAATTATTTTTATATTTTATTCATATAAAAATTTTACGCTCACAAAATAATTTCATGTAGTAGAAAAACTTTTTAAAACCCTGCATCTAACATCTCTGGAAGGGAAGAAGGTTCCATATTCCTGACAGTACCTTCATCTTTTCACAACAGTAGAATAAAGATGTTTTGTTACTGCCCATCTACAGCAACAGAAATCGGCATTGTTCGGAATCATATTACAATTTAATAAGTTTTCTTTAGACAAAAAGAGGCATACCATTTTTTCATGAAGATTCGAAACTCTAAAAAAAATAGTGCAAGATTGTTGATGGATTTAGATATCACATGCAAAATTAAATAAATTAGCGATTAAATTTATACACTGAAAAAAAGTTGAGGATGCTTTGGATGAGCCACACTTGTTAGGCTGTCTTGTTTGAATTATAGAAACCAAATGACTGGGGATAGGAGTTATAATATTTCTTTTCTACCATTAAAATGGTTGGAGTGTCTGCCAGTTGTTTATCCCTAACACATATTTTCAAGATTACTTATTGTATCTACGCTTTTAATGAACTAGTATTCCTCTTTGTTGTTGAATTCTTTGGTATTTGGATTCAGTACTTGACCCATTATCTTCTCATCAGATCTAAAGCATATTTCATGATTCCTTATTGTGTCTTTTTACCTCCTAATTTTTTAAGCATTTCAAAACAAAATGGAAAAAAAGGTAATGTGAATAGACAAAAAATATAGAAATAAGTATTCATGAATATAAATGTTAGCTTTCATGGTATTCGATTGAGAATCACCAACTAGTTTATGGACATGTATGAATTTACCATTAGTGGTTGCTAGAGATACAAGTCTAGTGTATGAGTTAATATCTGTCATAGGTGGTAAACAAATAAAAAAAACTACCTTAAAAGTCTTAAATTATGTCATCCAATCTTATTTTTAAATGCTTTAGCAACACCACCAGCCTCTCACCCCCCTCATGCCTGACTATCAGCTAGTGGTGCTTGTACTAGTTAAATAGATGGGAATGGAACAAATAAAAGAAATGCTTCCACAGGCAGATCGAAAATCTTATTACGAGGTTTTTAAATGACAGTCTGAGAGGAATTTTTTTTCCTATCGTAGGATCTGCATCGAGCTTCTCAGAATGGATGTCTCTCCATCGGCGCTGTGTGATGTGCTGCACAACATGGCTACTCAGGTTTCCAACCAAAACTTTGTGACCAAGCGTAACTCTCAAAATAGAACACCAGGATCTGATAAGAAAAAGCCACCTGTTGCTGCCAAGCCTAAGAAAATAAAAATGGAAACTCCAAATTTGATTACATTTCGAAATTGAGATCTGTGTGTCAATGTCTTCCTTCCTCTTTACAATCAGTTCACTTCCATTTTCTTTGTAAGTAGTTTATTAAGTGTTGACTTTTGCTCTGCAGTACTTCTAGTTTTGTTGTACTGTTGGAGTTTATTGTTTGTAAATAAAATTCATTAAGTCTAAGTTGATGTTTCTTCATTTTTTCTTTCTGGCAGTGTTAAGGAGTTTTATCATAACCAGAATCTCTTATATGTGGATTTAACTTTTTTTCATACACAAAGTTTGGGTAGTTATTCATTCTTTGGTACTATGAAGTAACATTTCAAGCATCAACTATTAATATGGTGTTATAGGACTCTCATAGAACCCTAACATGTATATATCAATAAATTGGGAAGTGCTGTAATTTCTCGTGTAGTATGTTATTTTGGTAATCATAAGAAATAGTCCACTCTATAGCTAGGATATCCAGTAAAGCTGAATGACCAGAGATAAAAACAGAGGTACTGTGAATCACACATAATTGGCCTCCATAATGAGTGCCACATGTCTCAAGAGGACAGGGTTCTTGAAAACTCTTTGAATTTTATTTGCCTTACTCAAGGCCCTGGAAAAGTACTTGATTTTTCATTGGGTTCTTGAACAATAAGCAAAATGTTCATCCAATATTTTTCAGGACAGAAGAGAAAACCAGTTTGTGACTTGGTTTTGACTTAAGAATTCCAGCAGAAAAAGGGTGTTTGTATGGGAATTCTGTCAATCATCAATCTTTTCTCTCTTAGTATACTCAACGACAGCTTAACTCGACAATCTCTCTATATAAAATATGCTAAGGGCTAAAGTACGTGGTGGAAAAGGGGAGTTAATTTCTCTTGTGCCAATGGCAATGATTGTTTACAAAGCAAAATCAGTAACCTCCGCCATGTTAGGCATAATTTCATAGGAACAGCCTGCTATTATATTCATTGTGGTGTAAAACAACTTTTCTCGCAAAAAACGAGTTTAAGACGATACACAATATTTCTTACAATATAATGAAACTTTGGATGAAATGATTCAAAAGAGGTCAGTTAGAAATGAAGATGGCTTATGCGAGCCAGAGAACTTTCAGGTCAACGTCAAAAGAGTTTAAGTCAGCGACTTGGGTTTTTCTAAAAAAAAAACTTGCAAATAAATTTTATCAAACCCTCCCTTCAATCCAAAATTCAGCAATCTTTAAAATTCTAAATTACAATAGAAATGACAGTTGAAATAACAAAAACCCCCCTTTCATCTTCAGGCCGTGCATTCTGATAGAACAGTTGTCAAGGCATGCTTCTAATTCAGCGTTGCAGGGTTCGGTCCCTGAGGTGACAAAATTTTTCTCTGAGTGTTTTTCACTTGCTATTATTACAGTCTTCTACCTCACATAATTACATCATCATTTTAGTAACATCTTAAACGATTATTTTTAATCCTTGAAAAATTAAAAACTTTCCAAAAAATCTTTACATATTTTTCATCCTAATATTATCTATATAAATAATTCTCTTCTGCGGTTCCCAAAAAACACGTTATTTAGCTATACATTTTGCAAACACTGGATCATGCGATGCAACTTTCCAAACGTAAACAGACTTCTTCCATTTAGTTTAAACCAGTTTTTCGATGCGTTGAACATGAATCTCAGCTATACTGTTAAATGTTTATATATATAAATCAAAGAAAAAATCAACATGCAAATGAATCAATTGAAAAAAGTTTTGAAAAGCATACAGAGAGAAGGAGAAATAATTTGTTTCAAGATGATAAGTGTGCTTGCATTTATGTGGACGATCAGAGCGTTGATATGGAATTGCAAAATTTCATTGAATAATTATTGAATTAACTGTCCTTAATAATTTTTTTAACTAACCAGAGAATTTAAAAAAATAACTACTCCTATAATTGGAGTGAAGTCTCCATGGCTCAACTGGTAAAAGTATCGGTACTCTTAGATACTCC
>BGPR01005339.1:0-95270 GCA_013235015.1 Araneus ventricosus
CCCCCCCCCCCAACGGGAAAAAAATTTTGCTGCAAATTGACTGGAAGCATTTTCCTGAAAACAGTTTCAAATTTTACTCTATTAACACATAGAGCATTATACACATAAAATTTAAAAATATTGCATAATTATATACATATTTACATTCTTGCTTCTATTGTCTCCACTCTCCTCCAAGAAACCACAACAAAAATCTCAAAGCACATCATAATACCATGTAAAAATTATGCCATACAATTTTATCCACAATACTAAATATTTTTTCAAATTTATTCATTTATTTCTTCATTTCTTAAAAATATTTCGAGCATTTAAAACAATAGGAAAATAATATGTCTTGATACAGAATTGAAACTCCCTGAAAAAAAAGTCAATCAGTTGTGATGTATATAGCTTCTAAAAGCTGAAAATTCATGCAGTATAATTTTTTTATACATAAAATTTCTTACAACTTCACCCCTATCAAGACCTATATCCTATTCACTACATTTTCGGACCAGCCTGACAAAATGAGTAAAGTCATATAAAATGGAAGACATCACCATCATATACAGAATAACAATCTTGACACAGAAATAAAAATTAGTAAGAAACATCTGTAAAGCTATATCATACATCTATTTTTTTTATGTGTGCACACTTTTCTGATTGCAATTTATCAATACAAAATGAAGTAAATAAATTCTATATCACATTTAAATTGTAAAACAATTATAGACATAAATGTTATTTTTAAAGAATTTTTTCTCTTTTTCACAACAATTCTTTAATTCCTAAGGTTTGGCCTAGGCTGCTCTTGTTTAAAAATTTTGCTTACATTAAGTTTCATTGTTTTGTTGTCCTTAAGACTCTTAATGACATAATTATTATTTCTTAAAATCTTTATAATCTCAAAAGGTCCTTTATATTTCTCCTGGAACACGTGTGGATGAGAAAAATTCTTAACAAATACCTTGTCGCCCAAATTAAAATTTGGCACTTTACGACCCTTGATGTGCGGAGCATTGTTTTTAAAATATTGTTCCTCATTTTTTGCAAACTCATTTCTTATGGAATACATATTATTTCTGATATTTTTCAGATATTTTGATTCATTTTCAACAGTAATAGGTTCAAAAAAGCTATCTAAAGGTAGATTTTGCTTTCTGCCGAAGAATATTTCTGCTGGAGCAAATTTTGTTACAGAATGAATTGAATTGTTGTAGTACAATTTGAAAAATAAAAGTTTCTCTGACCATTGAAAAGTACTCTCACACATTGATGCCAAACTTTCTTTCATTGTTCTGTGAGCTCTCTCAAGTAAACCATTTGCCATTGGATAGTAAATTGAAGATTTTCTATGTTGAATATTTAACCTGTCTAAAAATTCCACCATCTCATTTGAGATAAAATTAGTGGCATTATCAGTGATTAAAAATTTTGGAAGACCAAAATTGGCAAAATATTTGTTTAAACAATTAATTATAGTTCTAGAAGTGATATTTTGTAAAGGATAGGCTTCTAAATATCTACTATAGTGATCAATTATAGTTAAGATAAAATTTTTGTTGTCGGTGGATCTAGGAAGTTTACCAACGACATCAATAGCAATACACTGACCTGGTGCAAGATTTCTTTTGGGAATCATTTGTGTTTGAGTTAATTTGGCTTTTGGTTTGTTTTCTAGGCATTTTTCACAATGCTCACAAAAATTTTTTGTATCTAAGTACATACCTTTCCATTGATACTTATGTCTAATGAATTCAAAAGTTTTCCTAACACCAAAATGTGGAGCATGGGCAGTTTCAATACAAACTTTAATTAGAGATTTAGGAATTACAATTCTATTTACAATTTTCTTTTTATTTTTATGTGCATTTTTTATCATTAACAAACCTGAATTAACATCAAGAAAATATTGTTTACATTGTTTGTTTACAGATAAATCATTCATAATTTTGCTTAAAATTGCATCTTGTTTTTGTTCAATTGAAATGTTTTGCATGGAAAGTTTATCATTAGGTTGAAAAAGAGTGATGTTGTTTACATTTAAAGAATTTTCTTCCACAACTCTGGATAGAAAATCAGCGGGATTTAAACTACCAGGTATATGAGTGGGAGTGAATGAGAAAGTACCTAAATACAATAACCACCTAGCAACTATTTCTGGCTTTTTGTCCAGACTTTGATATTCAGTTAATGGTTTAGCATCAGTTAAGAGTTCAAAATTTTCTCCCAATAATTGATCATGAAAATGTTTGACCGAAGCATAAATAGCAAGCAATTCTCTTCGTATCGAAGGATATTTACATTCTGCTGGTGTTAATTTTCTAGAAAAAAATTCTAAAGGATAGAAAACATTGTCTTTCTTTTGCAATAATATACCACAAATAGCAATTTTACTAGCATCAGTAATTAATGAAAAAGGCAAATTTGGATCAAAGTTTTTTAACGTAGGTTTTTTGAGAATGATTTCCTGCACAGTGTTAAAAGCATTTTCACATTCAACTGACCAAACAAATGGAGTATTTTTCTTTGTTAACTTTACCAACGGTTCAACAATACCTGCATAATCATAAATCAAACCTCTAAAATAATTTAGCATACCCAAAAACATTTGTACCTGCTTTAAATTTTTTGGCCTAGGAAAATTTGTAACTTTGTTTACATTCTGTTCTGATAGAGAAAAACCATTACAATTTAAATCAAAACCAAGATAAGTAATTTCTGGTTTGCACAATTGCAATTTTGATGGATCCAAAGTAAGATTAAATTTTGTGAGTCTATCAAATACTGTTTGCAAAGTTACTTTAAGTTCACATAGGGAATCTGCTGCAATAATAATGTCATCAAGAAAAAATTGCACATTTTTACCTGTGATACCATTTAAACATTTTGAAATTAGTGTGTGGAAATATGATGTACTGTTTTTTGAGCCAAAAGGAAGTCTGGTCGGTTGAAAATTACCTATTTCTGTACAGAATGCAAGTTTTCGCTTATCCTCATCCCTCAATTTTATTTGGAAGAAAGCTGACTTCAAATCCAAAACACAATAAATTTTCCTACCTGCAATGTTTTTAATAATTTCAGAAATTTTTGGAAGACAAATCTTGAATGTTTCAGTTATGCTATTAAGAAGTCTATAATCTACAACCATTCTGAATTTAGGTTCAGAATTACTGTCATTAGGATTTTGTTTTTTCTTAATGAAAATTACAGGAAAACAATAACTCGAAGAAGATGGTTCAATGATACCTGCCTCTAAAAGATTGTTAATTTCTTGCTGAGCATATTTTTTAGCCATGAGAGGAATAGAATAAGGTTTTGTTTGTTGCGGAAAATTATGCAGGAGAGAAAATTCTGGGATTACTGCTGAAGTTTCACCAAGAGTTTTGTATGATTTTGAAAATACCTTATAATTTTTAAGAAGTAAATCTTGCATGTCTTTTTTGTCTTTATCATTAAGATGATCAAGTTTAAAATCAGATTTGAGTAACTCGTCTCTGCGCATTTTATGAATTTCATTTAAGTTTAAGTTGTTAATTTGATAAATTTCAGATTCAGAAGGAGACATGATGTCATTAACATCAAAAGTTGACAATTTGCCCATAATTGTATTCTTTCTAACATGAATGATTTTATTTGTGTTATTTTCAATTATGGTGTGAAAAAAATTAGCATTAGTGGGAACATTTAGAGATTCATTGATTAAGTAACCTAGTTTATTTTTCTTTGGAATAAAAATTAGATCTTTGTTTTTTGCAATATTTTTAGGAACTTTTAAATTTATAATTTCTGTTGAAAAAGGCTGAACTGTAATATTATTGGCTATTTTGACATTAAGCGCATGAAAAGTTTCCTCGCTGACATTACCTTTTTCACCAAAATTGTTGTTAATTTGCTCAAAACTTTCTTTTTTGTTTTTGTCACTTTCAGATATGTCACAATCAGTAGTTTCACTGCAAGCATTGGTAGGAGAATTTTCCTCAAAATCAAATTTTTGATTACCAACTAGAAGTTGTTTGTTTACAGTGTCTATGACAACTTTGTTTCTTTGTAAGAAATCATAACCAAGAATAGCATGATACTGAGCATTCCAAGAGTTTAACGTGACAAAAAATTGATTCGAGAACCATTTTTTTTCAATTTTGAATTTTAAATTGATTGCTGACATGTAAGGAACAACTGTGTTATCTATTGTTTTAATTCTGACCATTCTTGAAATATACTCAACTTTAGTTTTTGTTTTGATTTGATCAACAATGTGTGGTTGAATTAAACTTACATTAGCGCCTGAATCAATGAGACATTTTAACTGAATACCACAAATTTTTATATTTACAATTGGAAGATTGTTGCTATTGTTAGTGCACGACATTAATACTTTGTTTTCTGAATTATCTTAAACTTTTTCTTTATTTTGATTTGACTGTTTAGCTGAATTTTTATTTTTTGATTTTTTAGTTTGAGAATTTTGCTTTTTGATTACATTTTTATCCTTAGATTTCTCACCATCATGCCTTTCTAACACTTTGACATTACTCTGTTTTTTCTTAGTTACATGAGACACTTTTTTGTTGTTTTCGAAATCATAACTCTTTTTTTTATAGATTCCTGCCAAAGAGAATTCTTTTTTTTGTGGTTTGCAAGAATCTTCTAGAAGTTTAAATTGTTTCTGAAACCTCTATTAGAAACAGATCTAAAATTACCTCTGAAACCTCTTCCAGAATTACTCCTTTGATTTGCACGAGAGCGATAAGGATGAAAGTTATTTGCACGAAAAGTTCTGTTGTAGTTTGGCCTAACATTACCCCTGTAGTAATTGCCACGGGTATAATGAAAACAATTATTGGCTTTGTGGTTTAACTTGCCACAAATTTGACATGGAGATTGTTGGTTACTTTGATCCTTATTGGAGTTGGTTGCTGGTGCTTCTGTCAAACTATTCACACATAAATTTTGGGAAGATATAGCATTTACTTTTTCAGATAGTTCTAAAATTTGTTTATTCGTACTCAATTGTTGTGATAAAATCTGGTTTATACCAGAATCTGTGACATTTATTTCTGCACCATCATCACTCAAAGCATTGTCAATGTTTTTAGCTATTGCCACAGCAGATTTGAAATTTTTGGGACCCAATTTTTTAACTTCTACCCTAATATCTGGTCTTAATGCTTCAATAAATTTTGAAAGCTTTAATTTTTCTGTTAAGTTTATAATATTCTCTTCCTCACTGTTATTTGGATTAGAGAATTTATCAGTGGTAGAACTCACTTGTTCTGCCAAATCTGAAATAGATTGGCTGACTTTTTGTTTTAAATTGTTAAATTGCCTTTGAGCTTCTTCAAAATTTGGTTTTTTGCAAAATTTTTCTTCAAGCTTTTTTACCAAAGAATCAAAATGATCTAATTCCTCCAATTTCGGATTGCTCACTAAGAATTTTAATGCTTCATCTTTTAGATTGAGTTTTAGAACCAAAATTTTTTTAGCCTCACTCCATTTCTCAATCTTCGCTATCTCAATAAACTGTTTTATAAAAAAATCAAAGTTTTCATTACCACCTTTGAAAGGTGTGAGAGAAGAGATAAGACTTTGGGCCATTGTACTTCAAAATCTACTGACAGTTATGAAATATTATATCAATTATAAAAATACCCAAATCATATATAAAATACTGAAATACACAAATTGAAATTTATAATACTATTAAATCATTTTCACAAAAATAATGCAATTTCCCTGAAGGAGACTGGAGCATTGAGCAAAAATATAAAATATTTTAATACTCTGACATGTGCATCACTGTTAAATTTTAATTAGTTGGCAGTAAATTTAAATTTAATAAATAACCCATGAACTCAACCTTAAATTTGTATATTACAATTTTGCTTTTGAACACGGCACCAAATGTTAATAATATAATAGAAAAATGGGGACCAAAATGTTAATAATTATAATAAAGCACCAAATGTAAATAATTAAAATATGTTGGGGGTGCTAATATTAAGGGCATTAAATATATTGAATGGGGTAGCTAGGATATTTATAAAAAAATTGAAGCAAGGTAGAAGCCCAGAAATAAAATTTAAATCATAATATATATTGAACAATTAATTAATTCTGGGTACTCAATCATAAACACAATAATAAGCATTTCAAGCTATATTGAAATAATTCACCTACCTTTACTGACCTGAAAACCCTAGCTACTTAATTAAAAGTTAATTTGAATATAGTGGTAGTACAATGCTAAAAAATAATTAAACAAAAACAATTTAATTAAAATTTAAATAATTTTTTATTTAACAATTATTGATATTAAAATTAATTACTGCCATAAAAATTTAGATATATGCATAAAAATTGATGCACAGGAATGAACATTTATCAAACAAAACAAAAAATAAAAATTGTAGCTACACATTAGCACTGCAGGCCTAAGAATTATATTTTAGAACACAAAGTAAAAAAAAAAACAACCTAAATTTGATTGAGATGTAATGATCATTATTAACAAACACTTCTTGAATTGATGAACGCTATTATATATGTGAATTTTCTTTATATTCACTTAACAATGATATTTTGAAGTATGCAACTTGCACATTTTCTTCAGACCTGTATCACTCATTCAAAAATCGGAAAAGCTGAAGATGGGAAAAAGACGTTCAGCAGAAAATTGACACTAAAAGATGATCATGATCTTCGTGTTTAAGAGTACACACTATCACGATGAAGAAGAAAGAACTGCTTTCTTTCACACACAGCAACTTAATTCACAGATTGTTCCGGAATAGTGTTGTAGAAAAAAACTTCATCTTGTCTTTCAGATCACTCATCACTGTAGTCTTTCAAACTGCATCCTTTTAGGAAAATCAACGAAGAAATAAAAAGAATCTTCAGCTTCAGCCTCAAAAATATAAACGGAAAAAAAATAAAAGCAGAGGCAAGAAAAGACAAGACAAGACCCCAGAGCCAACCGGCCCTGGGGGCCCGCAGCTGGAAAAACACCAACCACTCGCTTACCCCATCACAAAAGAATTCAAAAAGTAACGGAAAACGATTCCAGATACAGACGCCCAAAAGCCTGATAACACCAAAAACCTACGCGCCAAGATGGCGAAGAAATAATCCCGTAGCAAAATTTGAATTTAAAAATTAATAAAGTTGAAACCTTAATGGAAACAACAACAAAAGTTAAGACAAAATATAATTAAATCGAAAACAAAGTAAATAATTAAGTAAAATTTAGAAATTAAATGAAACGGCTAAAATTAACATTTGAAATTCAAAATTATCCAAAGTTGCCACAAGAAAAGAAAGAAACTTTAGTGGCGAAGAATTAAATTAATTAAAAATACTGACAAAGCCGAAAAATGATGTTGATGCAATATTTGCAATCTAACACCAGGAATGCTCGGCACAGTGCGTAATAGGTTGTACTTTAAGGTTGTCAACGTCGGGACCCCACCAAGATAGACTTTAGACTTCAAATAACCCCACAGGAAAAATTCGCATGAAGTTAGATCCGGGGAGAATGGACATGGAGAATGTTGTGAAGAAGATGCAATGTGTGGTCAACGAGGAGGGTGGTCACATTGAATCACATTGAAGGGCCATCATATGCCCTCGCCGAGGAAACAACATTATTGAGTAAAGAACTATGGTGCAATGTAATTTCATGTATGTAACCCTTTGGGGCAGTTTATTTGCGGTATTAAAGCGGTTTTGCACTCAAATTTCTTCTTTGTTATTCATTTGTCTAATTCTCAGTTGTGTAGTCTACAACAGCGCCACATTTTCCCTATCGGCGACTTTCGGAACTATTTTTTATTGCAGAATCTTTTTTCCTATGTCGTCATTAGCCCCCCTACTAAATTTGGTTTCATTTCAGCTGATAGATCGAGCTACAGATGATTCTGAGTAGTGTCAGTTAAAAAAAAAGCATCCTGTATTTTCATATGAAGTTGCCCTTTGAAATATAACCAGTATGTCTCAATAATTTAAACTATAGCATTTACTGTCCTCTACTCAATGTTATACTATTTCAATATGGGGTTGCACATTGAAATATAACTAGTTTGCTTGAGTAGTTTCAACTATAGTATATACCTTTCTCTTCTAGAATTTGAATCGAGTCTAACTCTTTTTTATTTTGTGAGTGAAATGCAAATTTTCTTGCAATATACAATATAATTTATGTACCAAAGGGCTTATTTCATAGCACGCTGATCAAGATATTTGACTGAAATTCAGGAAGTGCAAGAAGTGCTTTAGTTTTCTAACTACAAATTTTCTTTTCACTCAACAATTCTAAGAGAAATAAAATTATTTGAGTCTTTTGTAACGTATATATATATATATATATAAAATGAAATTTAAATTTTGGAGATTAACAGCTATCAAAAGGTTAGTTATATTCTGTTGCTATTTAACATCAAAGAGTAACTTAACCCCTTAGGGGTCGCTTTTTTTTGCTATCGAATAAGATGACCTCTCCTGTTTTGGAAAAGGGCTGTTGTTTTGATTCGTCTAGGAAGGCATGGAATACTTGAGATGCTTATGGAATCTACGTAATTTTTGTATCAAATTATAAAGCTAATTAATGATTAAATTTTAGTTTATAAGCCTAAAAATGCAATAATTCGATGCACGTCAATATGACGGGTGCGACCGTTAAGGGGTTAAGTAACTGTAAAATAGTTAACGTTTTTAGTTCTCATTACATTGAAAATTCAAAATTATAATTTCAGAAAATAACAAATTTTGTTTTACTTAAAAGTATTTTAAAGTAATTATTAATAACAAATGGGGATAATAAATATATCACGCGCCTCGTTCATTTCAATGCTTTTTCATGCTATGTTTCGACATCAAGCCAAATATTTAGAGATGTTAACCAAGCAGCACAAGATTTTAGACAATATTCTTACGATATTTTAAAGATGTTGAATAATATTCTAAAAATATCATAGAATATCTATGTGTTACTTAGAAATATTATATCCTCTTTGTTCTGTTAAGAGATTCCTTTTGTGACATGGGTATTTTACATTGTTATTCTTACTTTCACTTACTTCTCAGAAAATAATTCTAATTTTCATAGTCCTCAACACTTATGTAAATTTAAGAAAATCAATGTTAAGCTGCATAAAATTCAGCATAAACTTTAAAAAACCATTGTATTTTATAACAGTTTTCTCAACAATATAAATAAGATATGCTTCCTAATAAAACAAGGTTTTGTATGTGGAGATGGTGTAAGAGTCACATGCCTTCATACTAGGTTGATGTGAACATTTAACCTTTTCTTTCGGAACTGTCAATGGCTCGATATCTGTATGTCCGTCAGGACAGGTCAAGTTACTAGTTATATACACAGTCAGATTATTTTTCCGCTGTGTACGGTAGTGTCACTAATTTATTCGGAATTCAATTTGAACTGCTGTCAGATGACGCGGACAATACCTGAACCGGTACCCCATCATCAAACTTCCATGCCACACCAACCGGATGATTCTCGATGTCAGATTTAACGTGTATCAGACCCACATACACGGAGGGCATTTGATGGAATCGAGTTTCGAACATGAACATTACATCAAAGAAAAGAGCGGCACATCTTTTGCCAGGTGAATGTGTAGGTAATAAAAATCCTTCTGAATGTGTGTCGTTCTTCAGTCCCCATTAAGGCACCAATATATGACCAGCACCGATATAGGAGGATCTCTGGTGGCAACGAGTAATGACATCAACACTCTCTCGAGCGAAAATAAGGAATTTAATGTATTTTATTAAAAAGAATGAAGATATTTTAATTCCTACCTCCTAATTGAAATTTCATAGCGAATTCTTTATGAACATTAACAGGAAAGACATTTCACTTGTCATCTTTTTATCTCTTAGCATTTTATTTAGTTTTTATATTTTTCTATTTCAATTCATTTTAGGTATGTGGAAATACAAAAGTATGCTTTGTCAATATCTGTTTTCAAATTATGTTATCGTTATTCAAATTCTAAGTTTGTAATTTTTTGAGGGGGGGGGGGCTTTCAATAACGCTTCACGCATACCTATCCAACATACAGGGAACCGCGAGGCTCCAAGTTCGGGGTATCCGTGGTGATAAAGATAAGTCCCCGTTAGGGCACATGGTACAAATTAACCAAGAGTAGATAATAGAAAGTGATAGTGAAGTGCCCTAAATGCTTAAATTGTTGTATTTTAATTTTCATCTTAAACTGTGTCATTTTTATTGTCATTTTGTTTGTTTTGTAATTTGTAAAATTATTTGTAATATCAATGTTCATATATTTCTTACATTTGAGCTATTTTGCATAACATTCGACAGCTAGATGGCGGTATGGCATCAATGTTCCACCCAGAGAACGCGTAGGTTTGACGCTAAAAGCGAAAACTATTCGCATCATTTGAAATATTAAAAATGTGTTTTGAAAGAAGTCGTAAATAATTATATGTGAGCTGTTATGTATGGAATCAGCTTAGTTTCGAAGTATGATGCGCATACTCATTTTTGAAATACCAACATCTTCAGAGAGAAATCTTACTTTAGAATGAATAGAAAATAGGAGAAAGCACTTTCCTGTTTCTCAGTTAAAATATCTGTTTTAAGAGGATGTTTGAGATTTCGTCTATTCCTTAATCTGAAGGTTAAAGAATGAAGGCTGATTCAAGAAACGTAGTCTTGTCTAATAGTGATTAAAGATTCTATATAATTTCAGTTCATTCTCAACGCAATTATCTCCATCAAAGAAAAAGAAAATTAGCATTTCATACTGAAAATTAACTTCTGTAGTTACATTGAAATATTTCATATTAAGAAACGTTTTAGTCTCCCATATGCATTTTAATATCATTATAAATAAATATAATTTCGGGAAGAAAGTTTATTTGATACAAAAAAACAACTCTTACTTAGTCTTCTTCATGCATGTTCGGAACGTCATATTGATATTGAATATTGTTGACTTACTGTAACGTATTCCGAAATAATATTGCAACATTGTTATTTGTTCCGCTTCTTGTTTCCTTAATATCATGCATATTCTCTACGATCGGAGTATTCCCCTCATGAGAAAAGTATTTTTTTTCTATTTATAGAGTAGAAAAGAGAAATGTATTCCTTGATATTATCATTTTTCGCTGCGACTTCTGTATAGAAACATCCCAAAAATTGACGTACATATTTACTTAATGCAGTATTCTTCTTTGAATACCTTAATAACAAAAATATTATCATACAAGATGAAATAAAAATGGCAGAAAAACTAAAATATAAATATTGCATTAGGTGAAAAATTGAAACGTTTCTTATCCCATTGAGTGCGGCGGCATTTGCGGCACATAGAAAGCGAAGCGCAATAGCGCTTCGCCGCACTCAAACGGTTAATATATTCCTTCGATACTCATTAAGCTCAAACAAATGGTAACACATGCCTTCCGTATATCATTAGATTACATGCTTCCAAGCAAAGGAATGCTTACAGGCAAAGGAATCCATAAACCAATTTAAAATAATAAAACAAATCGACGAAAAACATCATTCATATACACCATTCTCGTGTTGAGAAGTGAATATTTTGCAGATTTAAAAGAGATATATTATTTATTCAACTCTTTTTTTAAGAAACTCAGATGTGTTTTAGCATCTTGGAAACTACAAATATGATTTATTTGTATATAAAGATGCAGGAGTTAACATGTTCGACAATTTAAAGACCAGTAAGAAGGCAAATGCCAACATACCTTTCTTTAGAAATAGATACACAATCTTAACTTATTACAGGTAGATAATAATGAATTTAAGTGGGTGTATTATAAGTTTTGCTTATTTTTTCCTATTATTAGTACCTGTTTTCTTATACCTCTCTCTGTTTTTACAAACGTAAAAATATAAACGAAGAAGGTTTAGATTTTCACGCATCTTTAGCATTAGGCCTCTTTCACATTATACGGTTGAACCGTTACGGCAAGAATGCATTAGGCCGCCTCTTGGTGGTAAACTGAAGAAATGAGTGGGAGCTTTCACATTAGCCGATCGCGGTTTGAGTCCGTTTGTTGGGGTTTAAACCAGCCGCTTGCGCGACTGGAAAAAACGGCGCCGTTACGACTTCGTCTTAGTAGTAATGTATGAAAATATGCTGATGCTTTCACATTGCACGAATTTCATCCGGCTGCCGTCCGTCACCTTCACAAGGTCACTTGTTCTTTTTGCCTTCTCGGAGCTTTTGCAGTTAATTAATGATTCCATTATTTTTATAGAATGCTTCAAAATTTAATTTTACTATTGTCTTTGTCATTTTTAAATGATTTCATTGTTATTATAGAACGCACTCTCGTTTAATTTGAGTGTTGACTGTGTAATTTTTTAATGTTTTTGTTATTTTTTTCCTATTTAAAATTTAGCTGTTTTATTTTATTTCGAAATATGCCAATGCTGACTAATTTTTATATTGTGTAAGATCAGGGCCGTCTTAAGATTTTACAGTGCTTGCCGCCCAAACAAAATATCTAGCTAACAAAATAATTCAGGAGCATTATAATGTTTTGATAACATCATATTCTCCTAGGTTATTTTATTAACTAGGTTCTATACCATATTATAAAATATAAAATTGTATAACATATTTAAAATTACAATTAAATAAATATTTTTGGTTCAAAATCAGTATAGAAAGTTTTTATGATCCCTTGGCTCAATAGCGCACTGTTCTTCTGCCTAATTTGCCCATTGGATAAGACGGCCATGTATAAGGTATTGGAAACGATTATACTATTTCTTGTAAATTAATAAAAATCTGGATAGCAGTGTCTAATAATCATGACTGAATTCTAAGATAACAACATATATATATGTTTTATTTCTGAAGTCGCAATTTCAGGAAACTTTTAACCTTTCATAAGTAATTCTGACAGTCTTATAGAATTCTTCAGTATTTTGAACTCTTGACGGAGATTCCATTAAAGTTTCCGATTTTTTTATGATTTGATTTGAAAATTTAAATCATGAATATGTCATGATATTGCACATGAGTGTACTTTAAATAATTGAGAAGATATAGTCAAAACCCATCTCAATATAAAGAGATGTTTGATGAGTGATTTATACTTTAAATACTTATAGACAGGATTTTTAAAATATTGTTCATCAAACACACAGAAATTTCCCTGCTATGCTTATATAACCACAGTGAAAAAACATACAAAATCAAAACATTGCGTTATAGTTTTTTTCAATGCGTGGTATCTTGCATATAATTTTCAAGAAAAAGGTATACTATTTTAACGTCATAAAAAGTGATTAAAGCATATCTGATTACTTACCATGTTAAATGATTTTAAAGCTGTGATATGTCGAAGGGAATTTTCATAACATTTGTTTGCAATGGGTTGTTTAGTTTTTTTTAAATCCTGCGGGAAAATGAAATCAATGTTCCACAACTTATGTATAATCGATTTACGTAATATGTTATTAATATACATTTGCAATGCTTAAAATTATTACACTAACCTTAAAATCCATATCTAGGGAGGAACTTATTTTATGTAATTATGGTAAAAACAAAATCTATAAGTTTTTGCTAAGTAATAAACAGTCGTACTTTCGCTATTGCTTTTTACACTTTTTTTTCTATAACACTTTATGTTTTAAACACAAACGATTAAGATGTAAAAATAAGTGTCAGTTACTTGCGATTTTGTTTAGTTATATTGACGTCCCGTTTTGAAGCAACACGAGCTATTTTAGGACGCACCGCGTCATTTTGAACCACTGTCACATGACTAGGACGACACCTGAGCTGGCACCCGCTCTCCAAACTTTCGTGTCACAGCAGAGGGAGGACGTTTCACCCCTACCTATGATTTAACAGACAACACAGTTACTTCAGAGTCACAGCTACCATTTTTGTCGGTTGAATGCAGTTCCAAATGTTAGTATTTTGCCGCAGAGTATAATTTTTTATTCGGTTTTGGAATTCATCAAGAGATGCTACAGACATTCCGACATTCATCTGCACGTTGTTCTTCCAAAAGTGAGGCGATTATAAGTCTCGTTTCTTTTGTTCGATGGTTGCAAGACCATATTGCTGCTATTTGCTTCCTATCCATAATGAAACAGCTACGAAATTAGAAACCGCACTCAAATACTGACGGCGCAAATCGTCAAGTGTGAAAGCAAACATGACACGGCAAAGAAAATAAACAACTTTGAGCCGTAACGGTTAAACCGCATAATGTGAAAGGAGCCTTAGGATGCCGTGTTATGAAAAACAAACATTCAGTTTATGATCTTTTCATTTAATCATTAAATTGTGCAACCGTACTCACCAAAGCCTTCCTTTTCTTTAGGGAATCTGATTTTGTTATGGTTTACCACTCAGCATCCTGCACAACAAATGCCAATAAAATGAATAAAATTGTTTTATTTCTTGTTCTTATGAAAACTATAAACTTTAATGTAAGTTACATATTACTAATATGTTTGCAAACAAATTTATACATGATAGTACTGACTTTGCCTATTTCACGTTGGATATCTTAATAGTGATATTTATCTCTGAGATAATCAAAAAGAGACAATAAATGTTTGGGAAACTTTTTTATCATTAATTATCCAATAGAAAACAACATCCCGAACAAGTTGTGTTGTTCATCTCATATTTTCATTTAGCTATCATTAATGAGATATTTTCCAAATATATAAATTAAATTATTTTTTTTTCATTAGAACTCGGAAGATTTTTTTGGGTTACTTAGACTAAATAATTAACAAAGATAAAAAATTCCCTTTTCATGGCTATATCAAAGCAAAGTATGCACTAGGAAATTAGAATCATTCACTGATTGGTAACGAAGAGGCTGTCAAAGAAATAACCGGCATGACTGCTTGAGCGTATATTTATTCCTCTGGACTGCATCCATTTTCCTCTTCTTCGCTTCTTGGGAAGTTTACTTTCAGCTATGCCATTTATAACTGGTGAAGAATATCGCGTGCAGGATCAGAACTCACATCATTAAACCCGCAGATCTCAACGTGCCAATGGATGGGAATTTATCGCCAAAATATGCGTCGTTTCCGCCAACAAATGTTATAAAAAAAGACCAAGCCAAATCCCCCACCAGGCTTTTGCCAATGGAGGAAAAATTTCTCGCCAGGTCGACCGGTTTGAAAATTATTTTTACAGCCTGGCCAGGCAGAGGTCATTTTTCGCCACCGTAATAGACTTTTAGGGATCATGGAAACAATTCTGAGCTGGGGAAGAGGAATCTATTTCATTGACGAGTCGAACGGCTGACTTCCTAAAGGAAGGCAGCTTTACGGCGAGCCATTTCCAGCGTCTGTTTCACAGAAATAAATGCATGTTTTATGTTAAACGAAGGACTGTTCGACTTCTTCATTGTGTTGTCTTTTACCGCGGGTGAGCCAGTTTGACAATGCTGGCTTTGGCGACGCTCCTTATGCGACTCAAAACATTCATCAAATATGTATCAAATGCCTTTTTCTTTTCTTCCAAAAAGTTCCCGTTAGGGAAGAGGGGGAAGGCTCCGTTTTTTTCCACCAAAAACAATAGCTGAGGGGGGAGTGAAGGAGTTGAAAAAAGCAAAATAAAGTACTAAGGTTGTCCATAAATATGAAGCAGCGAGTCAGAAACATCAGTAAAACGTTAACATGAAAAGCAAAACACAAATAAAAAGAAAATGGCTATTTGCTCAATCCTCCTGAACTTATTTTTTCTCTCACCCCATAAATCTATCTTTGGAAAGGACCTCTGCCTTAACTCTTTCGCATCAACTAAATCCAGATAGACGCTTCAATCCAGGAAGTAAATGCGCGCGTTTTATGTCATATGCGCAGTTTATGGATCGACCACACTTTCAACTTCTGCCTCTTAAGACCACACATTCATCAAAGTATTTTAAAGGCCCGCTCTGCGAATTACACTTTTTAAAAGGAGAGGCTTTTCCATCCTCCCAACGATAGGAAGTTAATAATGCTGGAGGTAAAAATGTCTAACTAAAACTTGTCGTAGGCACTCAGCACGTCATGAGTCCTGACTCCTAGGTGATTAAATTTGGTAAAAATGCGGTGGAAACTTTGCGCGCTACAGTTCATTGTGTCACAAATGCTTTGCCACTCGCGGGTCTGAAATTCACGAAATTGCATTACTTAACTACGAGATAAACGCTAAAAGCAGTTTGAAAGGGCCCCCCGAATAGAGTTTTTTTTGGAGAAAGGAAAGAAAGCTCCCCATACTTTTATCCTGCAAACGCGTTTTGTAGTAAATTCTTGTGAAGCTGTTTATTCCAAATATATTTAAATATAGAAACGGCTTTCTTTATGAGAAAAACTGTTTCCGGCTGTATTAAATATTTCCATACGACTCACAGTATTCACATATTTTAAATGAAACTACATCGAAATCGTAAATATATTGCATATATGTAAAATGCTCAGAGTTTCGTCCTGAATGTTTACAAGGAAAGTGCACCAAGCAAATGATATCTCTCCCAGGCAAGGAAACTAAATATGTTTTCTGGGAAAATAATCCTCTTTCCATTTTTCCTATTTTTTTCACGCAGATAAAAAGATACTCAAATAAATTGATTTTTAGTATATTCTAGTTCTTAGTTTAAATCACTTTATTTTAATAATCATTGTTTTGCAAATATTTGAAATATTCTATCCAGTTGGCTTTCCTTAAACAACTTTATTTAAATTAAAGAAAACTGTGTACTTGAATTTAAAATCTTTTTACAAGCAATATTTTCAGAAAAATTTTGATTCTTATTAATTTCATGCTATCTAAATCTGTGTTGTTATTAATTTTTATACTATATTGTAACCTAATTTGTAAATATTTATCTGAATTTTGATCTAAAATTTTTAAAAAGTTGCATAATAATTACATGTATATATTTAAATATTCATAAATGATTTTTTGCGTATATCCATGCATGGAAAAGTTTAAATTCTGAAATGCTTTTAAAAGAAATCTCAATTGAAATTTGAAACAAATTTAGTAATTTTTTAGAAAATAGATTAATATGTTAAATTAAATCACATTAACTTTTTTGGTAGAGTTGAAAGCATTGAACGGTTTTTCAAATTTGATTCTATTCCTTTTTGATAGTGGAAAAGAAATATTATTTTAAGGTTTATAAAATAAAATTGCACATTCTGATTCCACTCTACTTTTAATAAATTTAAAAAATAATGTTTATTATTTTCTTAGTGATCACGAAACAGGTAAATTTAATTAAATCTTATACAACGATAAGTGGAAAGTAGTTATATGATAAATTAAACCCACAAATAAATAAGCAACAATCAGATATGTTTACTTTCTTTCAAAGTATGTTCATCGATTTTAGGAGCATAAATACAGATCTTCTTAGAGCTTCTAATTCAAATACAAGCTCTTTACTTTTAGGACTATAAAACATACCTACAAATACTGATTCCATTTTATTTTAAATAAATTGTAGAAATAACGTTTATCACTTTCGTAGTGATCATGCATCAGGTAATTTTAATTAAATTATGTAACTAAAAAATGAGATGTAGATATCTCAGAAATTAATTCTTACAAATAAATGAGAAATTTTTTTTCATTTTTCATATCCTTCAAAGCATTTTTATCGATTTTTAGAAGAGTACATTCAGACAAAACAAAACCATGATCGTTCAGTATTTTCCATTTAATAATTTTAGCAAATATCTTACGAAATTCAACTATGGCGAAATTTTTAAAACAAACACAAACTAAAGCTTTTTTCTTAAGCTTTTATCAAACTGAAATTCTGTTACTTTCTTAAATAATCCAAAACAATCTGCTTTCCAAAGCAGTCCATTATTTGACCTTCAATAAATCTCTTATATATACATTATATAAAAAATAAGCAAATCTGAAGACACATAATGAAAACATCTTTGTCCATTTTTTTTTACAAAACTAAAATTATTACTCTTCCTTTCTTAAATATTCCAAAGCAGTCTTCTTCCCAAAGCAAAAAATAAAGGACAACGAAGTAAAGTATCTATAGTATTGGAAGAAAGGATGAAAAGAAGAAACTCCTTGAACTTCCTATCTCACTCGGGTTCACAACTAATGGTGTCTCCCTTGTCACTTCCTTTAGTTAATCTCCATTAGTTTCCCAGTTTTTCTTTGTCCTTTGCACCTTTTTTCCACCGGTAATTTCATTCCAGGTCATTCCCTTTCCCGCACACACTCGCGATCCGGATTATTTGACGACACTCTGCTTTTTTGCTTCCAATTCAACTACTACATGAAAATGTATCGTGTTCGGAAAGAACTAGGGAAGTCGCAACATCTATTCAAATTCAGCAAAACATTTTGAGTTTTGAATTTCAGTCTTAGTTTTTATTGTCCATGCAAGGATTTTAAATGGTTAACATTTTTTTTCTTACCTTCTTATGGAGAATGTGTTACCTTTTTAAGTAGTTACGTAACGACTCTTTTCGAGGTTTAATATCTTTAAGATTCAATGCTGGTGGTTTTAATTCCACTTGGTCTTGGGACTCGTGATGAAAGGGATGTGTGACATCTTCTTTTGGTCAAAGCGTCCTTTGGAGAACCTAGGTAGCACCTGAGGTATAATTCTAACTTGATTTCAATCTATAGGCAGTAAATTGCCTTCCTTAAAAACTTTCAGGGGAAACTGGTCCGCGTTCCTGTTTCAATTCAGTCCAGAAAAACCTCCATGAGTCAGCTGGACTCACCACAACGAGCAATCTGCTTCGAGACCTCTCGTGTATCTACAGTTTTGTAATAATTCTGACTAAGAACACAGCCATTAAGACAGAATCCAGAACCTTCTTCCCCCGATTCATGTTCGTCAGCTACGCTATACCATGCCATAACTCACTGGTGGACAAGCTGTAAATAGGTACTAGAAATAGTGCTAACTATGTGTAGGAATATCACTAACTAAATAGAACCTGAAGTGTCTGTTCTACTATGCACACCAAAATTTTCTTTTAATGTATGTTTTCCTTTTTATTACATTTCGAATTTTTGTGTGAAAAGAGTTGGTAGCTGATATCTATTAAGAGTAAGAGATTTCTTAAAGTAGTCCCTGTGCGGATAGCCAAAAATTGACTCCTTCTCTTACATAATTTTACCTTCGAAAAAGTCCGAAAATGATTGTTTAACTGACTAACTCAAATAAATACAGCAATACAGACTTATTATTTGAAATTAATTAAAATTTCTTTACAATTTAACTATCGCTTTCTCACTTTCACTGAAACAAATTTATTTCAAGTCAGCTCGTAAAAAGTTTTGACATGTATAAAGTCTTTACATTAGCATAAAATGTTAACATGTTCAAAAGTCCCCACGTAATCAAACATGAATTTTTGTTAAGAAACTTATTTTTAATAATTCACAGCATGTTGTTTGCTCTAGAGTAATATATGTTTCATATACATAATCTCTATGAAATAATAGGAAAATTTGATGTTTTAAAGAATTTTTTTTTAAATTAGGGATCATTGTTGGATACATTGGTATATTTTAGATAATTCTTTACAATAACTAGAAATTAAAAGCATCGTTTTTGAATCAATGGTCCTCGGGTTCTCTTTCTTTTCAATGAAGACTGCAAGGAAATGCTCAAATTTTAATCTCGTTTTGAAAATAACTCTGTGCTTTTCGATTGTATTCATATTTGATTTTGGATTCTAATTATATCTCTGTGAATTGAATTTATATCCTTAAAACATTCTTCTCGTATGGTTCAATATGACGCCGTATCGAATACCTGCGACTTTATAAAGATATTTTTTAACATTGAAATAAGTAAGAATGAACCGGAATTAGTACAAAGTGACGTACTAACGAGAACGACATACTAAAGAGCAATGTATTAAAGAGGTTTCATTGCATAGTGTAATTCAGAACATCCCCATAACATGAATAAATAAAAAGAATATGATCGCAAGATAAAACGGGAAAACTATCGTAGCTAAATCGTTTTGTTAGCTATATCATCGACTGTCCGAAAACATGGCCTTGACTTTTCAATCCATCTTGTTCTTTCGGTGTTACAATTCAATCTAGTGTGTCGGGCGGGAGTGTATGCTATGTAAACCTTTACACACTCTAAGTGACATGATCGGTCTCACTCCTCGCACGAAGCTGTTGTTAGATCAGCAAATACCTTTTCTGCAAGCTATGTTTGTTTCATCGATTCTTCTTTGACAAACAGAACCAAAGTAACTAGCCTTAAAGAAGAAATATAACGAAGGATATTGCATCTGCTAGGCAATGAAAACGAAAATCTATAGAAAATGCTGGAAACTGGATCGACGCTGGTTCTTATTGGAGGAGTCTTTTGGTTTTCTTCTTTAGCTTCCGTTTGCGCCGGATTTTATCGGTATAGTAGTTGAAGGGAATGTGATTAAGTGATAAATTTGCATAGAAATGCGATTAATGTAGTCTGTTCTAATGAAACTGGGGATAAAGAATTCTTGTTTATTTTAGATTTTAAAGATGTATTATGGCGAATTCAAATTTCACAGTAAAATAAAATTTAAAGGTACAGTATATTAGAAAAGCCATTGAATACTCTGTTATCTGTGGAAATATTTCAATCATAAATTAAATATAAATTAATATTTAATTGCAAATTTGAATTATCTAAATTTTTTAATTATGTTTTTAAGTACACTCTCTTAAGTTCCAGTGGGGGTCTGAAAACACCATATCGGTGGTGTCGTGGCAGAGTATGGGCTTCGTAACCTGAGGTTCAAGAGCTGAAGACCTGATTCCATGGAAGATCCACCCTGTATATGGACCTTGTGAAGAAAATGAAATCGGTACTGGGTCAAACATTCTCCCACTGGTGTGGTGTGGAAATTTGAAGAGGGCTTACTTGCTAGGACGTCATTCTTGTCATCTGGCCACGGTTCGAAATTACGAGGTCTGTTCTAAAACAGCCTTCGTTTACCTTTTAAGCAATGGTAAAATATAGCTAAACTAAAAGAATCGTAAATCACACGTAAATATTAGCATTTTTCAAGGAAACATTTAAATAAGTCAAAATGTTAAAGGACTAGTAAATTGTAGTGGTAGTTTTTCATGTAAAAAGCAAGAATACGTCAAATAAAAAAATAAATCTAAAAAAGTTGAATTGAGACGAAACAAGGAAAAGCTCTTTCTTAAACGAAATTGTCCCTTCTGGGAACTCAAAAGAGTCGTTGAAGAATTGTCTAAATAAACAATCGTTTTAAACCTCCGGGTTTGCGTTATTAAGTTGCGTGTGTTTGCGTTATTAATTCGTTGCGTGCAATTAATAACTCAGAACATGAAAAATTATAAAAAAATTTCAAAATATGAAATGTATTTAACAAATCTGAAAATCTTGAAAACGTTGCATTAAAAATAAGAGAGAGAGTAATGAATAATAGAAAAATGTAAGGAAAAGCAAATTATAAAAAGTTACATCGAAGAGTTCTCCCTAATTTGATAATACCTCTCTTATGCATGACTATCTTTTCATCCATTTTAGTTACAAGCAATTTTTTTAATGATTCACAAGTAACGTGCAACACGTTCACGCATTTTATCCCGAAATCCAACAAGTCTTCCTTTAAAACAATTATAACGCAAAGGTAAACACATTCCTAGGCTCGACTTTTACCAAATTGAATCCTTAAAAAGGTGGCTGAATCTCTATCCAAATGAAATCAATAGAAGCTCGGAAGAAGTTTTGACCAAAAAGGCGCTCGTGGGCTAGGTTTAGTTTATCACAACCATTATGGCGCCCCAATTTCTGGTCTGGGTCAGAACACGGGCAATCAATGAGCCAGGCACGTTTTACTTTTATGGCTAACTGTTACACCTTGCCTTGAGTGATTTTGAGTAAGCGTATCTAATTCGGTTTGTTTTATTTTCCTCCCATTTTCGACTACCTTACCGAACTTTCACAGGTAATACATAAACTAAGCTAAACGAAAGAAGGGATTAAAGTGAAAAGTTCTACTTTACGTGCTTCTGCTTGTCAGCAAACCGCTAACACTAAATACATTTCACCTCAGCTTTAGGCGAAACAAAAGCGGCGGAACTCTTCGAGGCTGCAGCTGGAAGTAGGGGACATTTAATCACTTCCAGGCTGATAAAGAGAACTTCTTTAACGACTTCAGCGGAGGTTTCTGGTATTTTATAAGCTATAAAAGACACATTTCATATATTCATATCTTTATTGCGGCGTCACATGCCAATCCTGACGAGATTCGTTGGTAACACATAAACTAAGATAAATGAAAAAAAGAGTTTATTTTAGTTTAGTTAAATTTATATCCCGTTTTGAAGCAACACGAGAATTATTTTGGGATGGACCTCGTAAATATGAACCCTGGTCCAATAAAGAGAACGACACCGGAGCCAACACCCCTCTGTCCAAGCTTCCACGCCATACCAGCGGGAGGACATTTGCTCCAGTCGGAATTAACCTGCACCAAGTCGGCTTACTCGGCAGTTCTCCTGTAGAATCGAGTTGTGAACCTGGAACCCTCCGGCTCCAATGCCGAGGCCTTATCAAACGAAACAAGGGAATAACGTTAAAAGTTCTACTTGTCAGATTGTGGTCGCGGTTCACGATTCAAAATTACTGTGTCCATCCAAAATAGCCATCTGGCTGTTAATTTAAATGAACTAATCTCTAAAAATAAAAAATCTTGCAGTGTAGTGTTAATATAATCTTAAGTTCAGAAACGAAATTATCGATATAATACTTTATTCTTCCGTTAGTCCTAATATCTAATGGATACACTTGCTATCTGCATCCATCACCTGTATTTACCGCATTACAATATGAATTTTTCTTACCAAGTGCTCATTAGGACAAATTATTATAACTGTGAATGAAAAATTATCAAAACAGGGATGAACATACTATAGAAGAGATTTAATATACGCAAGATAAATTGCGACCATTTAAGTATGAATGTTCATTCCGTTCATTTTAGATTTTAGAACTAACAAAAATCGAATAAGATGGAACAAAGATAAAAAAAACAGCAATAAGGTTTTCCTTATTAATCATATGGGGGTATTTATGGTATTCAATGCGAGTGTTGTTTTTTTATATTTTTCAATATAGGTATTTTTATTTGTTCTCCCTAAAAGGTTTTATTTTAGTTTAGGAAGTGTGGAGAAGGGGTGTTGACTCAGGTGTCATCCTCGACATCTGAACTGTGGCTTAAAATTACGAGGTCTATCCCAAAATATCCCTCGTATTACTTCAGAACGGAACTTAATGATAACTAAAATAAACGTTACTTGTCAGCAAACCGATAATCCTAAATACATTTCACCTCAACTTTAGACGAAACAAAAGCGTAGAAACTCTTCTAGGCTGAGGCTGGAAATAGAGGACATTTAATCACTTCCAGACTGATAAAGCGAACTTCTTTAACGACTTCAAAGGATGTTTCTGGTATTTTATAAGCTATAAAATACGCATTTCATATATCCATATCTTTATTACGGCGTCACATACCGATCCTGATGAGATTCGTCTTTGTTCCTGAAGAGTTTAAAGACAGGTGCTACATTCCAGGCTCAGTCTATATTATCCACATTATCATGTTGGAAGTATTTCTCACAGGAATTTTAAGGCGCATTACTGATACCCATAAAAATTCCTTTGTTTAGAACTTTATAACAAGGGATGAAACATCACGATGAATATCCATTAAATTTAATATTCTTTCAGGGCTTATGATAAAAGCGTACTTCTAAAAAGCGGCTTATTTTTCTTCAAATTAAGGGTAACAGAAGCTACTTAGTCAAAGAGTAGACGACTCTTGCATGAGATGAGCAGATATATTTTGGCTTCGCCCATATACTATTAAGTTTATCACAGCTATCAAACTGTTCATAGGGAGATAATGACTTACTAATTTTTAGTTAAGGCTACTATTTATTATATATGTAAATTAGGTACAAAATATGCAATTAGGTAATTGGCCTAGTTAAGTTAATACATTAATCGGTAATATTATTTAATGATACTTTAATAAAGTGCATCAATTATTTCTTAAAATTCAATATGCATTAGTTTTTATAGTTTTTCTCTTGCAATTTAAGCATATTTTGTTTCTCTAGCAATGATAATCTTGGTAGTTTAAGTCTCTAATAGGCTGTGTCGCAAAATGGAACTCTCTTTATCTCTATTATTTAAATATATCTAATACATATTCATTTAGTATAAATAATTTATAAAAGTCTATTCATATACTTTTTACATATAAATTCAAGTTAATGGGTTGGGCAATGAAGATATAGTAGCGATGAATGGTCAAACATCAATTAATGATGGTGAATAATATAAAATGATGAAAACATTCAACTTTATGAAGTCTGTTTTTCTAATTAACTCTCTTTATATAAAATTTCACAATGTTCTTATATAAAGCGATAAAGAGCTTTAAAATATAAATTATATATGTATTTAAAGTAACTTATATGTGAAACATTGTAACCAAGAAAAGGTACATTATACTTATCAAACTTCAGGGGATTGATCGCGCCTTGTAAAAGATGTAAACTTTATTAATAATATAAAGTATAGATACTGAAAGAACGTTTTAATTCAGTTACTGATTTATTGTCTTTGGTAAATGGTAATAAGATACTGTTACAAACATGGAAAGTCGCTTCCCAGCAATGTGAGTCTTATGGTTGGGAAGAGAGTTTTACAGGCGTAAGTATGAGATGACCGACAGCAGCCACGTCTGGACCCCTGACCTTGGCGACAAACTTGGCGACAAATTTGGCGACGAAATATGGGATCTCAAAGGTGATGGAATCTTATCGATATCGCTATTAGCAGAGGAGATACGCTTGAATGTACTAGAAGATTCCATGTGGCGTCACGGCCTGCCGCGGGAGACTATATAAGGAGAGCGCTTGGATGACGGAGTGCGTGTTGATCGACTGGGATCGCCTTGGAGCGCGAACGTCTTTAGAGTTTCGTCCGCAGTGCGAGCTAGAAAGCTGGTGAGCTGAGCGCTATTGAAAGTGCAGTAATTGTCGTTACTAGTTATTTGCTGACTGTTTGTGTTGTTAGATAACAAAGTGCTGAACTGTAATTACCTGTGAATTGTTGTCTGTTTACATTGGTAATCTGTGCAAGAACTATTATTTCCTGTACCTGTGCTACGTGTTTTCGTGCACCTTTTTAAATAAACCTTCATTCTCCATTATCCTGCGTGTTGGACTGTTTACACCATACACCCATAGTAAGACTTTTGTAACAATACGTTTCATTCCATGAAATTCACAATACTAAAGAGACCCTTTCTTGAATCTATTTTCCTGTTTTCTTATTTTTCTTATCAAGTGTTATGAATTAACAACGATTTTAAACAATTTATTCAGTTACAAACTTTCAATTTTCCTGCGACTAATGAGTTATATTTTATTTATTTATACCATATGCTCTATTTGAAAATCCTTATTTTAAATTATGCGATTATGTATCTAATCCTTGTAAAAATTCAAGATTAGCTTGTATTACCTTTATTTTTCAACTTCCGAGAGAGACTTTTAAAAAAGCCATTCAAATGATATTTCCTTATGTCAAAAACCAGTTTTAAATTCACAGATCCATGTTCACAAGACTGCAAGTACCGTTTGCAATGCTTAAGATATGCCAAATATTTTTTTCTCTTAAATAGTGTATCGAATTTCCTATAATAACAATTCTAAGCAACATAGCAACTTTGTTCCGGATTAATTGGAATAGAATAAATAAAAAAGATGGTGATAAATCGTGGCGATAGTATAAAGAAAAGAAGATTTCATGTTCCCATCATTCTACACCTGTTCCGAGCTTTGACTATAATTACTTTTATGAATTATTGATTCTTGCACAGAAAATGTAGAAATTAATCATCAGCATTAATATAAAATATTCATTTATTGTTAATTTTTCTTAAATTTATATTGGTAAAACAAAAAACAGCTCTTAGAAGTTTCGTATAATTTTAGATATTTTACACTAATAGAAACAACTGTAATATTGAGATTTATTCCATTACTTACTTTGCAAAAAGGAAAAAGACAAAGTGTTTAATTAAAATAATTAAATGCCCTTTAAGCTTCAAAGGATGTTTAAGCTCATCGTGCATTTTCCTAACTCTTCAAAGTACAGAAAAACACTGACATGCACTTTCGAAATACATCGTTATTTATCATTAGATACACAATTTTCGAGCAAAAACAATCTCCAATTATTAATTTCAAGCATCGCACCGATTTCAAAATTGGTTTACTCAGTCCAAGCAAAGAAAGAAAAAAACCCCATTCCTTATTCTCCTGGTGCAACCGAAAATAAAAAAAGGCAAATATATTCCTTAATTGAGACGGTTTCGAACAAATTTACGAAAGAGGTAGCCATTTACGCACACTTCTTTAAGCAATCCATTTCAAAATCTAATCTTGAGATTCTCCGAAGAAAAAGCAAGAAAAAAGAATGACTCGCGCGAGTGGGCTTAGGTTTGTAAGCCCGCGCTCTTTATTGCATTAATCTTTCGATTCCCAATGCTAAGCAGTCACTCGAAATATTGCCTTGCGCTCAACTAACTAACAAGTATTTTAGTTAAATGAATATTTCCCTCCAAGGATTTATTTTGAATCGGCTCACTCACTTCCCATATTGAAAAGAGGACAAGAAATTGGAATTTCAATAAGCGTTTTCCCCCTCTATTTAAACATCCCAAGATAAATAAATAAAAACGCTAAATTAACTCCCATTTATAATGAGGTGAAGCCCATTTACTGTAAAGCCCTTCAAAAACAAAGGAGAGCACAGAATACAGGCTCGAGCATTCGACTTTTGACCGGGGATGGGAAAAAGGAGGGGGGAAAAACTCCGTTTCGTGATTTTTCGTGAATCGAGCGTGATCTGGATGAGAGAAATGGAAAGTAAAAGGTTGCTTATTTTTTAACGCTACAATAAACCTAAATGCATTTCAGTGTTCTGCTCGTTAAAATCAAGTGCAGTTTATTCCATGTCGAGGCAGCTATTCAGTACATTCCTTATTCTTCGGTTGATCGATATTACGAAGCTTTTGCCCTCCCTCCTTCCCTTTTCTTAAAAAACTCTAAGCCTTTTAAATTTTCTCTATACTCCATTGTTACTGTCTTCCTGCAGCAACTGTACCCAGTTATTATTAATCTCTATGATAACGGAAAAGGGTTCAGAGAAACAGCTGGTTGCATAGACTGGAATGAATCAACATCAAACCTCCCCATTATGCCGTTTCTTTGTTACGCTTGGCATAAATTATTCCGTTGCTTTTCAAGTCCAAAGGAATTCAAGTCTCTTACAGAGAAGTAGCGTAAATTCCTAATAAATGATGAAAGAAATTAAATCTGGAGAACTAAGAGTGTTTATTTTGTTTAATCAATCAATAAAAAACGACAATGGTACTCTGTTCGACTTATATTAATAAAAAATAATACTTTCTAAGAACAGAAACCGACAGGAGTTGCTGTGGCTCTTACATTTAATTCATCATGAGACATATATGCATTATGAAAGCTACTTCAAATTATACCCACTAGACTCTTTAAAGGCTTGAGCTGTCTGTTCTCACTAGTATTCAAATTAACTAATATAATGAAACATCTATAGTTGGGGAGACCGGAGAAAGTTTACACAAGGCTTATATTTCACTTACCATTGGTCGGGGGACGCCACATGTCGTTTCAGAAGAAGTGTCTCGGCGTCCATTAACACTCACGCCAATTTGGAGTCAGTCTTGAAAGTGGATCGTGAAGTGGACAACCTTTTCTGATTTTTTACCAGTTTAGTAAATTTTTACCCTTACTTATTGGCTTTGATAGAGCTCGTACTATTTGAATATTATAACTTATTATGGATTATCCCCTTAGGTTGTTCTTTTGTGGTTATTTTAAGCTATTTAGTTCATTATTTTTATTATGAATAAAGTTTATATGCTGAGTTATAACAAAAAATGGCGATGGGGCAAGTTTACATAGTGTGTAAACTTTCCCCATCGCCATTTTTTTGTTAGAACTGGTACAAGTGGCACTTGCATTACAAATTCATCCCCAACACCTGAAGATGTGAGGCCATTTCAAAAAGTAGGGCAAAGGAAAAGAAGTAACAGAGGTAGGAGAAAAAGGCAAACATCAATTCTTACAGATGCATCTCTAAAAAATACTTTACAAATAGAGAAGGAGAAATCAATAAAGAGGAAATTAGCATCAACCCATCATACTATGTGTCAGTCAGTAAACTCCACTAGAGCACGTGATAATAATGAAAAACACAGTGTGGATAAAAAATTTTAAAATAAGAAAAACCTTGTTCTGAAAGAAAATTTGGGAAATGTTGAGCGCAAGAATACACAAAAAACCAAGAAAACTATTGATTCTAATGAAGAGCATGACGATGAAAATTGTCTGTGTATTTACTGTTTAAATTCATGCGAAGAATCCAGATCTGGCGAACAGTGGGTACAACCCACCGAGAGTAAGAGGTGGGCTCATGAGGACTGTATTATCAATGCCAATTCAAAATATTTTGTTTTTATAAATCGTGAGAGTGATTTTGAAAACTATTAGGATTCACCGTAATTGTTTATAATCTATTATGTACTTTTTGAAATAAACTAGGTTTCTTTGTATTTAAATTGTTGTATTTTAATCACTGTAAGCCTTCTATTTAATCATTTTTGCTGGTGTGTAAACGTGCCCCTGGCATTGTGTAAACTTGCCCGGTGATGGGACAAGTTTACACAGGTGACATCATGGTAAAGAAAATGGTATAATTATAAAAATATAATAATTTAAAGTACTTAAAAATATACACGAGATGCCTTAAAGTCTAACTAATTAATTGATAATGAAAATGAGATAAACACTTTAAAACCTTAAAATAGAAATATAAAAGTTTTAAAAGTGTGTAAACCTGCCCCTACTCCTCCCCTACTTTTTTACCAGATTCGTTCTTATTTATTTCAATGATAAAAGGGATCGTTATAGCGTCGCAGATATTCGAGAGTGCGTCGTCTTCTTTGAATTTCTCATACATTATTCTTCCCTTTTTGAGCTCAGATAAAAACAGTTTTATTGTGTTTTTCGAACAATAGAGCTAGCCTAAGGACAGCTTCTTGTTAGGCTTGCATAGAGTAATACAGTAGTTAAAAGCCGATGAGGTAAAGTAGGTCATCACATGGTTCTCGGACTCTATTGAATATTTTTCGGACTATATGCGAGAGAGAAAAGTCACTGCATCTTGTTCTTTATCAGTTTGAATGTCCCCGTGCCTCCCGTTGTGTTAAGGATGGCCTCTTTGAAAACAAGTGGTTAGAATTAAAGGAAGACAATTCACACTGACCACTGTTTCTTGACAGCCGAGTCCCTCTAAAAAAATGGAATCTCCTCTCTCTATGAAATCGCTAAAGGATCTAATCTTTTTCTTCTGCAAAAGAAGTCAAGCTTTACATCAGATGCTTATTTGTGATTCCAACTAGCTAGCAAAATGTCCTCAAAACGAAACGCGTTGCCATTTAGACACAAGGATGAAATATTAAAAGGATGTGAAAATACTACCGGATTGACAACAGTCGAAATCACGAAGTTAGACATCCCTGTAGACTATGCTAAAGAAAATTTTTTCAAAGAGAAAATTGATCGAGGTTGTATCAGTTTCTTCCCCTACTGCAAGCAGCATCTGCTTGTGGCAGTTCCGCTTCAGAAAGGTGTCAAGTTACAGAGGGAAAATTTCCATGGTTCATATTTTATTGAAGTTTTTTAATAAATGTAGAGCTGTTCATATTCCAGTCAACGATCCAATTGCTAAAGGGAAAAGCGCAAGAAATTGCCTTGAAACTGAATGTGAAGAAGAGAACTTTTTTTCATCTGGAAAGGTTGGGACAATTTAAAGTGCGTTATGGAATATCATCCCATGCCACTGGTAGTGAATCAAAAGCTGTTATAATTGAGTCCATAGAAGAATAGTTAAAGAATTGACCACTCAAGATAGAAGGTTATGAACTGGCAAATATGTTTAGTGTTGAAGAAAAGGGTCTCTTCTATCACTTAACCATGAAATAATCTTGCGTTTAAGAGTGGATAGTGCAATAGAGGTAAGAAAGTAAAGATCTCTTGGTGATTTTATTATGAGAAAACGTTGGTGGAATTGAAAAGATGACAACACTTGTCTTAGGAAAATCTAAGAAAGCAAGGCGATTTAAAATGTTGAATCCTGGCTATTATTTTATGAAGCTAAAAAGAACGTCTGGGTGAGGATGGAAATCTTTAAAGTTTGGTTAATAATATTGGATAGTGATATGAAGAGAGAAAAACTAAGAATACTGCTCTTTATTTCAATTAAGAGCAGTATCCTCAGTATTATAGTAAAATTCACGGCACACCCGCAAGAGACTTAGTTCTTACAAAACATGGAAGTTGTGCTTTCCCTTCAAACTACAAGTTTAATAACTTAGAAAAATAAATCTCCAAAATACCCTACGACAAAAATTACTAGTTTCATAGAAATCTCTATTAAATGTTTAGCAACTCATCTTATATTTCCGCCATTCGTTACATTGAAATTACAAAAGTTTCTCTGCATTACTGTTGATCTCTATACATATTTTTAGTGTATCAGTTTTCATTAAAAATAATTCCTTAAAAATCTTAATTGTATTGTAATTCATCTATAAATGTAGCAATTTTCAATTAAATCATTCAAATTCTGAAAGATAATTATAAGTGTCAGGGTAAAAAGTTATTGGAAAAAAACTTTGACTTTAATAACTTCTGTCTCTGTCGAGCTTTCAAAATCTATTGTTTAATTGAAAATGTTTCTTAAATATTTAAATTTGCATGTTTCTGTGCAAACTTCTCGGAATGTAAACAATAAATACAAATAATAGTTTTCAACATTAGCTATTTCGAAGAAATATTTCAATAATTTCGGCATTATAAGCAACGTAGTTCATTAAAAAAGACCTGATTACGGACTGTCACTTCAATTTCACTTGAATCACATTTTTAACTAGATTTATGAAAATATTTTCTCAAAAATCTAGCATCGCATTAATGATCTACAAATTCATTCTTCTCAGACTGCAAAATTCCTAAAGCTTTGCGAATGAATCATTTCTCACAAAAATACATACCGCTGAAATTTGAATTTTAAATTGAATTAAAATGTATGGAAATAACTAATTTTCAAAAATAACACGAAAATAATCAACATCCACAGCAGCTCTTGAGCAACTTTCTCCGTTTAATTCAGGAGTTTTGATTTCTAAGCAAAAAATGAGCTTAATTGATTTTAAAATGAAATATTGGTTTGATGTCAGGGCACATATAATCTTATTAATAAAACTTACTTCGTAGTCGCATTCGTGTATTAATTATATTTATTATAATGAATAAAATGTGACAAAATTATGAAATTTTACAAAATTAACAGTTATTTTCAATGAACCTTATTTTCTATTTGCAGTATTAATTCATATCATGCGTAAAAATCTGAAAAAAGTACTTATTGTGTTAAGTTTAAAAACGCAGTAGAATTTTCGTTTGAATTCACAATGTTCAAAATCATGTTTATGTTTCTGAAGAGTAAAAACATTTATTTAAAATAATTAATTTTTTTAATTAATTACTTTAAATAAAATTAATTAATTTTTTAGTACAGTTTTCTAGTCCTTTCTTAAGAAGTTTTCAAATTCTTTCTTCTCAACTAGTATATTTCTTAAGAAAATAATCTCATGATTGATATTTCAGGATACAACGCACTCTTAAAACAATTTTTTCTGCAATTGGAAGTTATTGAGTTATTCTGAATGAAGCTAATTTCCTTTTTATGTTTAAGCATGCAAAGATTTAATAGAAACATTTGTTTATTTATTAAAAATCAGTATGCATATCGCAAATATAATTATATTTTATCAGTTTTACCTTTTTTCGATTCTATAGAATTATTTGGGTAAACACACTTAGATTTTCAAAACGGATTATTTAGTGTTTAATGGCGCATAAGATTACAACTTCTTCTCAAAGTTATTATTTCTCAAAATATATTTTAAGAGATTCATTTATGAAAATGACCTACAAGAAGTTTAAGAAATGTAATCTCTTTTTATGAAAATCAAAGATTTTTAATTACTTTTATTTCATAAAAAAAAACATTTAATCGATGTTTTGATTACAATTTTTATGACCTTGATCTCAGAACATTTTTTGGGAGATTACTTCGATTGCTTTGAAATATTACTGAATTACCCATCATTTTGAATGCATTTCATGACACTTTTATTTTTCTATTGTATCAAAACTGATCGCCAATTCGTCAACTACTGAAACTTAAGAGCAAATTAATATTCATTGAAGCGCCACAATGTTAACAGAAACAACAAATGCACAAGGACAAATAGGGATAAAGATCAAATAGAAAACCAAAATAATAAACATCATCAGACTAAAATTATATACAATAGAGTACATTATCAGAAAAGATGATAACATAACCAGAGATTTTTCTTACAGAAATATCTGGTAAGAAAAATGAAAATGTGAAACAATACTCCATAATCAAACCAAAAATTTGAAACTGAGAGAAACCATTGGGAATCTCAAAAAGTCTTCAAGATAGGCAGAAATGAAGTGCGAAATGGAAGAAACTTTCTTAAGATTTACGGAAAAATAAGGAAAGTACACAAAAATAGATGATAAGCATCCCAAGCATAGGAATTGCACAATTTAAATCGATATGATACAGCCATAAAATAAAAGCACCTATGTAATTTATAGTTAATGTTAGATTCGTTGATCATTAATTAAAAAATGACTAAATATTCTTAAAGAAGAAACATGACAACAACAAACAATCCAGATATTTAAAATAAATAACTTTCATTCTATCATTTTTCTACCTCATGAATGAATAAATAAATAAATTTTAAAATTTCATTGGTAGAAGTTTTTGAAGTAATATTACACCTGAAAATACAACTAAAAATAAACCACCTCCTTTGGTATAAAGCTAACAAACGAGTAAATTTTATTCTCCAATGGGCTAATAAATGTTGTCCTATAATGAACTGCGCAAGAAAATATTATTGTGAATTTTAACCATTCTATAAATAAAAGTTAAAATTTCCTTAAAGGTATTTTATTAGGTAATATAAAGACTTAAAATCAAAATTATCCGTTTACTTTCTTGTACTTTTTATTGATATGAACTAACAAATGATAAATTATTTTTCTGTACTGCGTTATAATATGCTGACTTTAGATATCAATAACAGAAAATATTTTTGTGTAATTTTCATTTTGATTCAAAAGCTAAAACACATTTTCATTTGTTATCCTAAAAATATGGAAATGATCACCTATTCAACTTGCGAACAAAATGTAGAAAATTACGTGGAGAATTTATAGCTTAGTTTCCTGTCTAATACGATGTGCAACATATTCAAAATCTTCGGTGTGGCTTTTAGTTTTTTTTTAAGTTTAAATTTAAGTTTTTTACAGTAAAATGAGCAGATGTTTAAAAGAAAAATGCCTCTTATACTTATTTGTTCATTATTGATTTTCTAGAAGCTTGGCTTTTAAAGGAAAAGTGTTTGTAGCTTTTCCAAAATTAGGTAAAAGCTTCATTTTTCACTATGACGTATCACATTTATAATCTATGACTTCCTTATTTTTCCTAAAACGCCAGATCATCCAGGATTGGAGAAATCTAACGAAATATTTTCTTTACGCATTTGGAAGACTTTTCTGGAGAACATTTAATTGCCTAGATAGAAATAGCAATCATAATCGTGGTTTGGGTGGTTGAAAACGAGCTATCATTGACGAATAGAATTTCAAATTATTTCCAGCTTATAATTTGATATATGTTGTGAAAGTAAAATTGCAATCAATGACAGCTTTGGATGCCAAATAATTTTCCTTAGCGCAAAATCACCAAATAATTTAACACTTTTAAAAGTTAAGTGCCCTTGTCACCTAATAATTTTTTTTTTACTAGTTGAAGGTGAAGTGGAAACGGCACTCACTCCAGCAAATCGAAGCAACCAACAAATAAAACTGCTTTGTCTTTATTTTATAAGGCAAATGCGAGAATGTTTTTATCTATAGAAAATTATAAAATGGAAAATGGTATCAATTCTTGCTCAGGTGAAACATGTCAAATGTCATTTAATTTTGTAATTCGTTATGCACATTGCAGGGGAGAAAAGAATATGACATCCCATCTAAAAACTAAGTGCCGTTGAATGTTAGATGAGTTGCGTGATAACGTTTGTCACGTGTATGTGTCGTCACTATGGCTTGACTCTATTCTATGAGATTAAAACCATCTATTTTAATTATCTTCATGTAAATTTTTTATCGATTTTGAATTTATCTACAAATAAGGCAAATCTTACATTGTTTCCTCCTTCAGTATTAGTTAGTCTATGTGTCTCACTTTTCGAATATAGATGGCGCCATGGTTCTAGTGTTTAAAAAATTTGCTGATTACTTATTTTAACAGAAAGTTAGCGTGGGATTGCGATAGCGTAAGGACATTTTTTTTCTCTTTGCCTCGGCATGGGGTAAGTTTATTTTTATGATGGCTGCTATTAACAGCCAGATGGTTAATATTTTTAAATCAATCTTATTAGCGTTTTCATGTTTGTGTTTGGTTTTCCTCTTTCTTTTAAAATAAAGTTTTTTTAGATATACAGATCTCCTTTGTCGTTTGTGGGGAAATTTCGGGCTAAGAGAAGCTATATTTGGCATAATGCAAGCTTCTTACAGAAAAATTTCCCAATTATTTTGAATCCATTTCGAATAAAGTCCTTAGCCCTTGAAAAAATGGACTAGAATGGATTCCTTGTTTGTTTTATTCGATTCCCTCTGAGTTTATCTCTGTTTTTTGGCTTTCTTGGAATGATATTAATTTCAATTGTTCTTTGTTTTTTGTATGCAGCTGCAATTGCTCGCGACTTAAACACTGTTTAAATTTTATTATCTAAATTTTATTGTTTAAATTTTTTTGTTGTTTTTGTTTAAAGTTTAACTTAAATTTATTATTTTTAAAATTTATTCTACTTATTCTACTTGATTGTTTTTAAACTATATTAGCAGTAAACTTGTCATATCAATTGAACAAAAAGCATCGTGTGTTGAAAATTTAATCATTGTTCGAAGATGATAAAAATTCAATGTTTATCAGAGTAATTTTTTCTTTGTCCCTTCCTTTTCTGTTTCAGGTTCTTTTCCTCATCACTGTTCAAAAACTCTTTTCACCATCAAGCAAGAATTTTGATTACATTTTAATAAGATACTTTTCAATCAATTCTTATTCAGTGTCAGCAGCAACTGCGTGTACTATTTTTTTTCTTATAGATTTTTAAAAAGCTTTCCTTTTTAAATAACCTTATTGGAAAATTGATTATAGTGGCTATTTGTATTCTAAAATGTACAATATTTGAACCATAGGGTTTTAATTGATTCTGATTTTATTACTCCGACGAAATTAAAGACTAAACCGAGACCCGAACCCGAAATCTTCCTACCACAAAACCGCCGTTTATCCACACACACCCCTCTCTTAACCTAGCGATTTATTTAACCTCCTAATCAGATGGCATTTCCCATTTTGGACATCTATTGTTATATCAATCAATATTAGAACATGAAGGACACATGAGATACTTAAGCGTGTCCAGATTTTTTTGTCTTTTATAAATTAATTTCTACTTTAACTTAATTAATGATATAAATACCAAAAATTATATAATTCGATACACGAATAATACACACCATTGTATGAGAATAGGGTGAAACGCTCGAAATGCACTAAGAAAAATTTTCCGATTGTATCCGCGATTCACGTATTGTAACTGAATATTTCATTGTTGTTAGATGAATTTCGTACGAGATCGAAATTTTAATACTGTAATGTACACTGAGTCTGTTCTTTTAAAAAATAATAAATACAAAAACCCTTTTTAAAAAAACGCTTTTATCAGTGTATTAAAAAGGAAATTCTGAAAGTCATTTTCACATAAGCGTGAGGCGCAGAAGTAAATTGAAATTGAAATCACATCTATAGTGCATTTTAGTTTTTAAATAATGAATAGTTGATATTTTTTGTTTCTTATGATATTCATTGTGGCTTTATATCCTTCTCCTATTGTTTATTGAGCCTCACGATTTTTGTTTTGATCTCTACATTTTTGATGGAAAAAGGTTATTTTTCCTTTTCACCGGGAACCAATAACTGTATGAAATTTCAGAACACTAGAACATCAGAAAGTAAGTGAAAAATTGACTACAGAATTCCATTATTAAAAACATGAAATATTTGAAATTAAGTAAAAGCGTTTAAGAATCCTTTTTTTGACGCTTTCTTTATTAAACATTTCCCATGTAAAAATGCCCTTTTTCCCAAATAAACATCGCTCAAAATGTTTAATATCCTCGAATGAAAATATGATTCGCATTTTATACAACAACAATTTATTTTATTTTTTAACTTCGCCAGTATTCAAACACCATTTTTTCTGATTCGAAATAAAAAGTTTTCCTACGTCTATTTAACCATTTTACGAATTTTAGCATTCTTATCCTTTAAATCTTTACACTTGCCATGCGAAAAGGATCAAGTCAAAAATTTATTCCTCGCTTCAGAGTCAACATTTATTTCCTGTTTTATGTTTATTTTTATGTCAAAGATATAAATGTGTGTACAAAGCCCAACATTTAGGCGCTACCGGCTTGATTTAAAGTTTTGAGATAATAGCCCAAATATCTGAGGATGTATGGATAGAAACTTTATCGATTAAATGCATAAAGTCATTGACTTTCTTGCCTTTTATGTAAATATTGAGAATTTAGGAAAGAAATAAATCTTTAATTTGTTTATTTAGTTCAGGAAAAACACCCAATGTTATTACTTGAAGTAAACTATTTGAAACTAAAGAATGCATCAAAAGTGAAATAAAAGAACATTTTTTCAAATCTGAAATGAAATATTTTAAATATTCTAAACAAAGGTTCTGGATTTTTTTAAGCTCAGAACCTATTTTACGGCCCTTCCTTGGTGTGGCGTGGAAGTTTGAAGAGCGAAGTGCCGTTTCCAGTGTTGCCCTCACTATTTCACCGCTGCTCAAAATTACGAGGCCTGTCCAAAATAGCCCTCATATAGCTTTTAAACAAGGAGATCTTAGTAAATTAAACTCATTTTATGCTAAAAAAATTTACATGCCTACATATTTGCTTGCAGAGTTTTCCTTGCCATCAAATATATACACTCATAGAAAAAATAAGTAAAAAAGAGGAATACGCTTAGATATTGGTTTATTTGAAGTTTAGGGTTCAGAGCTATTATTTGGCCATGCTGCGACACTTATAATATTGGAAAAGAAGATTATTTGAATGGAGTTGTTAGCATTAATTGAAATTTCGAAGGCTTTTTTAAATTATTTTTGCTGAATTGTGTGAAAATATCCGATGGTAAAACGTGCTCACAAAAATTTGTACAACTCTCCCAATCCTTAATAATTAATGTCATTATAGTATAAGTTTTTCAAGTACAGATTATTTTATTTACGTTTCTTTCGTATCAACGATTTGAAGTAAAATTGCCTTGGACTTGTAAATAAGCCTTGTACTTCTAAGGTCTATTTTTAGTCAAATGCACTGTAATTGAAAGAGTTAAGGATTTATGTGCACAGTTCAGTACTTATTATTTACATGATCCATCGTATAACTTTTTTCAATTTTGGTGACACGAATGCTGCACCATCATTTTATGTAGGCTTCTTTGGTGTATTTTTGTACCAAGATTTGCAATCAGATTGTCTTATATTTATATATAAACCTTATACTTAAAGTTTCTGTTTTAACCCAAATACGATATAATGGAAAAATTTCAGTTCTGAATTGCACTCTCAAATCATTATGCATCCAATTACTATTTGTACTTCAAAGACTTGCGAAAACTTGCTTTAAGATGTTAAATACGTTAAATTTCCCCCCCCAAAAAAAAAAATATTTCAGAATAAATTGAATAAAGCCGTTTTAAAAACGTACTTTTATTAAAGTACTAAAATGTAGAATTATTATTTTGATTATTTTCTACTTTTTATTCTTTAACTTTATTATAAACATTATAAAATCGGAAATCATTTTTTCAAATTTACTACCAGGTGGTGTCGATCGTATCGAATCAAAATTTAATTAAAACAAACTATTAACTGATAACTAAGATTTGAAAAGATTAAAATAGTTTATTTTTCCTGAAAACAAACAAGGGCACAGAATTCTAAAACTATAGTCCATCAGGAAGTGTGAATGAAAAAATCGTTACAATATTCCATCTTTAGAAGCATGAAACAAGTCAAGTTAGATAAAAAGTTTGTAAAAACAGTTTCTTTTTTCATTTTGCATTGACTATAATATCACTCATTTGCAATTCACATCTTTAGAAACTCTTTCACCAGAATCAAATACGCAGGATATCGATCGCTTTTCAAATAACATTTTACTTTTAATTCTAGCTTAACAGAAGTGTTAATAATAGCCTTTTCTTGAAATTACAGGTCCTTCTACAATCAAAATTGAAAGGGTTTTCTCTTTGAGAGGTATCTCCAGGTAAAGTATAAATATTCCTGAGTATCTCAACGAACAAACTCACTGTAGAAGGAATTTCATGCTCATAAGCAAAGCGGAAGTAACCGATTGGCAGTTAACACGCTCGGATTGAAATGGATTAAGGCAGGACAAACTTGACGTCAATCCGCTTTAATTATAATGCCTACCTTATCTATTCTGCCCTACTCTAATTAATCTAGCACAAGACTACAATTTTCAAGGCTTTATTGTGAAAGGTCCTGAGTGAGTATTGATGTGTTTGATTTAGGAGTACATTGTGAGTAGTCACAAATTTGGATGGAATCTAGATTGTTTTGCTTGTTTCTTTCGACTTCCAACTTCATTTCAAGTTCAGGAGGAACCGGACTTCATTAAAGATGGAGTATTATACCTATGTAGCAATGAAGTTGGATCAATTGAAAATTTAGAATACTTACTTTATATTCTGCTAATTACTTTTCATTTTTATGGTTCTTAGATGCGCAGAGTTGGCTGAAATCTAGTCCGGCCTTTTGGCTAAGATCAAAGTCCTTGATAATTAACGTAAGTTATCAATATAATTAAGTAAAAACAGTTAATGTTACTTGTAATCTGATTTCAAACACTCTCTGTTCCTTATTGCTGAAATAAGACATAGTTTTAAAATATAAATGTAACATTCTTGCGTTTTCTCTTTTACTTTTAGTTGTTACTTTTGAAATGTAAGCAGAAAACTTATAAGATTCCTATCCACTAATGAATAAATTATTTCTCAAACACATGCCTTAGAATAGTAGTTATATTAATATAGAAAGAAATAATTGTGATCATAGAAACATGGACACGTCATATCACAGCTTGATCACGAATTAATAGAATGACATAAGTTCCGAAAGCTCTGACGGTTTCGAAATTACTCAGTCAGACAATTTAAATGAATATTGATTCAGATTCAGCCTTTTAACAAATTTAATTTTCATGGATTAATTTATCTTAGCCATATAAACTGAGCATATATTTATATATCCTATACAACACTTGAACAAGCAGATTCTAACTAAGCAGCTTGACATACTCGAAAAAAGATCTTTCACTAATACTTCCGATATTTCATGCTTTGAAAGGAAATTTTAGAAATTTTATTAAAATTTCCATTCACCTGAGAAAGAGAACCATTCAAGTATATATTTCTCAATTTGTTACCTAGAGCAAAACTACTCGGGAGATTAATAATTTGAAAAGCTACCAGAAGGCCGGAACTATCAATACACAACCTTATCTCAAAAACGAAGAAATTGTTTCTACAAGAGAAATATTTCATTCTTTTTTATGATGCCATTTAGCAATTCCTTTGAATTTTCACAACAGTGTGAAAAATGTTCAAATGGAATAATCAAATTTTCAATGGTGTTGCATTAAAATATAGGTCTCTTGTGAAATTCCTGCCTCACTAATTCTTTCACATTGGTATTCTCAAGAATTCTAGATGCTAGTCACAGAAAAGAATATATTATTTGGAACTGAATAAGAGCAGAATTTCAATACTTTTATATGACACCAACAAACAATGCCTTTGAATTTTTAAAACAGTGTGAAAAATTTTCCTACGGAATCAAAATTTCCTAACATTTGCATAAATCCAAGTCACATTTGGAATTCCTGTCTCATGAATTCATATATGATAATATTAAAAAAAATTCAATTTAGTTTTAAACCCTTATATGATGGTGTTTCCTACAAGAATATTTCAATTTTTAACTCTATGATTGAATGAGTACAATTTTTGAGAAACTTTCTTTTGCTTTAAATGACGCACTTCTCTTAAACTACAATATAAATTTCAAAAATAAAAAAGAAGAAACAATTCCAAGCAACTTGGAAACCCAACTACTTCTAGGAGGTATATTTGAAGTGTAATTTGTATTCTAGGGGTCAGGGTATGCATTCGTTTCGAAAGGGAAACCCGTGCGTGGCTCTCGCAATTTGTGTCAAACAAGTTTTGTTCTGAGTTTCCTCCATTCCAAATTACATGTTTGACTGTGATTCACAGGCGCAGTTAATGTCTGACGTGAAAAGGATTACCATTGAGTTTTCACAATGCGCAAGAGCTCCTCAAAGCATTCGAAACGAGAAAATGGTACGACAAACTAAATATCTTGGGAAAGATTCTTTGACAAGACCACACTATATCAGCTCAGATAAAGAGTTGCTCCCATAACTTCTTGTCTTATTGTGGATATTCTTTTGCACAAAGACTTGTTCTTTCTTGCTCATTAACTGAGACTCATAGCTCATTACAATTGGTTGTGAATGCATTAGCTCAGCATTCCGCTTTAGAAGAGCAATTAGTTTTTTCCATATATCTGGAGATTTTTGTAATGCTACATGATTCAGAATCATGCATTCATGACTAATCCATCAGTTTACTGTTTTAGAATTCATTAAATAGTGAATTGTCTATTATTTTATATTTGGGTACAGTATAGTAAGTGACATTTTTTTTACATTCATCTAAATATGACATGTTGTCATGTTTTATGCATATCGAAATTCCATAATTAAGAAGAATCTTAAGTAGGCGAATAATAAGGAATAAAAATTGCTTTAAATGTTTAATTGTGCGAACTTTAAATGTTTTATTGTGCTATAAGTCATTCCATTTAGACTATATATTCCTAAATCGAATCATAATATCTAGCTAGAAAAAATTGGCACAAAAGCAAAAATTCCGTAATATTACCTTTCCAACTTTATCATGTTAAACAAAAAAACTCCCTGTTCTCTTTATAAATTAAGCAAAGCTCAAAAATAACGACTATTATATTTAAAATTTTGTATTGATTTTATGTCTAAAATATAACTTACATGCTACTTGCAAATGCTTCTTTTCATATTAGAAGTTTCCATTCTGTAAGTCTACAAAATTTGAGAAACATCAGCTATGCAAGAAAGTCTAAAAGATGGTCCTTCCATGGTACGTTAACTAAAAGTCTGTCTGTCTCCAGATTTAAAATGTTTAAAATCAAATACAACACTATACAGAATCGAATGTCGTCTTTCAAAACATCAGACGGTGAACTGAAAGCCATAAATAATAAAATGGTTTTTTAGGAAAAATCGCGAAATTCCAAGAAACCTTTTTCTACCCTTCTTCCCTTCCAGAGAGTAGAAATAATCTTGATAAATATCTAACTCCGGCTTATATAAAAAACCTTTAAGCAAGCTTCTAAGGTAAAGTTTTCGCCTGAGCACCTTGCGAACATTTGAAAAGGAATGAAAAAAATGCATCTTTGAATGAGATCCGTGAAAATATATAAAATAGGTTTCCGTAATAATAATATATGTAACTATGTTTTGAACAACTTATTAATACTGTCACAAAATACTAAATATGTACCATCGCTTACTTGTATATAATTGATGTCTTTTCATTTATCGAAAAATTGAATTGGAAAAAATGAAAATTTTAATAATTTTTAAATTTTTAAAATATGAGTGAACTGTTATCGAAATGCATTTTCTTTCAGCACCTCAACATATTACCATGGCAACAACATGAAAATCAGTCACATGTCTGATGATAAAATTTGTATTTATATTTTTACATAAGCTGACTCATCCGTAAACATATTCTACATAAAAAAAAGTATGTCGCAAATTATCTCGGTAAATTTAAACTAAATTTCCACAAGTGAAGTTGCCTGAAATAAACTTGCATTAGCTATCTTCCCCATTTTCTCTCTACATTAAAAATATGTCTTTATTCATGAGTTATTTAAGCCTATCATATAAGAAGACATTTACAACGTTACATTTTACGCATAGGGTCTTCATTCCCTTATTGAGAAACAGACGCCTAACTTTCCCGCAACTTCAAACCATTCCCAACCTCAGACATCCCGTAAACTAATATTCCCGAACAGTCCAGACAAACACTTCCACAAAGCGAACGTTAACAGAAACGTTATTTCTCTGTACGGCAAACCGCCTCGAGCATTGTCTAATTCTTACACGTCCCTATCCAAGGCTTTAGCTCAGTAAATCTTGGTGGCCATAAAAAATAGGGGACAGACAGTTTCCCACACATCAACTCTTCCGGAAGTTTCCGAAGCGAGGAAAAATCCCGACTACGCCCTAACTCCATTCCTGGGAGGACGAACCTTCGAATAACAAACTTCCTACAAGCAACCCTGTCCTTCGCCGGTCCAAGGAAAAGAAAAAAGGAAACAACGTGAGAGTGTTTGTGTGGGGGAGCGGGAGCGAAGACACTTTTAGAGGAGGGGCAGGAGCTCTGAGACACATAGCATGTGACAGTCTGATATATGGTGATGACGGCTGTGCGAGAAATGCCTGGAGTAAAGGATGTTAGGATTGCTCCACTAGATGGATGCCCCCTTGTCCCCTGACATGGAATGGCAACAGAAAAGGGATTATCTAAAAATTATTCCTACATATAATGATCTGTTTATGAATAGTCAGCAAATAAAACGCCCTACTTGGTAGCCGAAATGTCTTTATTATACACAGAGCGACTTAGTTAAAGAGGAAAGGCGTTATCTGATTTAACGCAAAGTGCGTCTGAGTATTGCGCAGTGCGAAAGGAAGAATTAGTAGTATTTTAACGGGTTAAAAATCTCTTATTGGATTTCTAAATGCTGTTAAGTTTATTTAAATCGAAAAAACAATTAGCTTTTCTTAAACTCATAATCGATCTTAACTCTTCATTATTTAATCATTCAAAAACATTCGTTCATTTTCAACTTTAAATTTCCTTTGCTATCTCAATGAATGAAAAGAATTTTGCAGTAAAACCCTGTTTTTTATCAATATTCTTTTAATTTAAAAGAGGGCCTCAGGGGCCTTGTGTCTCAGCCTCAGAAATAGAGCGTTCCAGGTTCGAAACCCCTTTCCATCAAATATCCATGACGTATGGGGATATATTGCACATTAAATTCGACATCGAGGATGAAACTTCTCCTCATTGGTGTGGTGTGAAACTTTTCAGAGAGAGTGCAGGCTCAGGTGTCAGCCTTTTCATCTACGTTTCAAAATTTATATTTACGTCCCAAAATAGCCCTCGTATTGCTTCAAAATGGGACGTTGTTATAAATCAACTGTTCTTTTAAAAACATTAAATAAATATAATTTAAAATGTAATAATAATTTAGTATATTTTCGTTAGTCAGTCACAAAATGTTAAATATAAAGAGCAAGCAGTTCATTTATAAAGAAATTCAATTAATTAAAAGAAAGTCGAGTAATAACCGAGAAACTCTTTATATGACGCATCAATTTAAAAAGAAACATACTCATAAACTATTCAAAAATTTCGATTACATATCATGCATTTATTTATTTGCCTATCCATAAAAGGTTCTATATACAATTATTTCCTACACTTTACAAATGACGCGAAATGCAAATGGAATCACATATTTGAAAATAGAATAAAAAAGAGGAATTCCACTTTCAAGTAACAGAATTCAGTATCATGTATTTTAATGTTATTTCTTCATTATATATTTTTTTAAATTTTAACGACATTTTGTTTACCAGAAAGGCGTTTCCATCGAGTTAGAGAATGAAAGCAATCTATTTTAGACAGAAATGAGGCAACTATTTTATATAATTAACATATTGCAGACGGGTGAAGCGAGTTAGCGCCTTTTATTTTTGGCTGTTTCTGATAGGAGACGATAATTCGCGTCTTTTGACAATACATGCAGTAACTTCCAGAAATACAAAAAAATAAATATTTTTTTACAATAAGGTTTAATAACAATATTTATACACATAAGCTTTAATAGAAACTGTTATTATCATGTTTATTCTGAAATATTACAACATACAGATAATAATCTTTATTAAAAAGTTTTTTGTTTTCTTTAAAGGGAAAAAACCAAAAATCGAACACCACTCTGGTGAATCCAATACAAAAATTTGTGTAGTTATGCCTAATAATGCAGCAAAGAATATGTAATAAGTGATGATAATGACAGTGAACTATTTTTACTGGGAAAGGAAACATCCGTCTCATGCTTATTTGGTGATAAGTCTGGTGATTAGGGCGTCCACAGTAATGAGTCGACATCTCTAATATTATTAGTATTTTCATGCTGTAACAAATTTCACATTATCCATTCATGGCCAATGTGTTGTATCAGAGTTTTGATGTATCGTTTTACATTCAGGGCAGTAGAATGGCATTAATGATATTTTTTATTATATGACTTTAAATATATGTGGGAATTAAGACCGTATGCTTTTTATAGTATGCCATCCCTAATGTGTTAAGAATAAATTCCATTATTTGATAAATTTAAATTTTAAAAAACTGAAAATTCGTTTAATATCGTTCATTAAAATAAATTGTTTTCTTTTCCATCAAGTTGTTAAAAACGATATACCATTGTGTCATTAGTAACGTTTTAGGTATTGCGACAAAGAAAGCACAAAGTATAGCTAAATAAACATACAAATAAAGATCAACTAAAATAACTGCCGTTCCTCCAAGCAATCAAATATTTTTCTAGCATTTTCATTCCTAAAACCAAGGACATTCAGATAATTAAAACGGTTCCTGATTATAAAATAAAATGTTTCAACTTAAGTCACAAGTGCCAAGTTTGACAATCTATACAAATATTCAAATTAGTACATATGCATTAATTAACTACATTATTCGTAGGTAAAATAATATTTACAAAATCTTTTAAAAATCAGAAAGCAATATAAAAGGAGGAAAAGCTAATGTTTGTGATAAATAACTTCATTTTAAAATTTAAGGTAGCATAAAACTTAAAATATAATGTTTGATGATTGCTAATTTGATATTCATTTGAAAGTCGTTCATTTTCCCCTGAACTAGTAATTAATTTAATCAAAGCTAACATTCTTTACACCTGTGAATAAGTGCTATCTATTTAATTTCTTCATTGACAACATCTTCATTAATTCATATAACAGCAAATTTCTTTGTAAATAGCGCTCCATTATACAAAAGAAATTAAATACATTCTTCATTTTGTCGGTAAACAAGAACAGATTGAATAAATCCTTATTTTGCCTTAAAGTAACGTTAATATTTCTTCCATTTTAATTTCAAAAATGTTTCTCGATCATTCATCTTTCCCTCTTTGATATAAAAGAGTTCATTTAAGCATTCAGATTCATATTTACTCAAATCTTTCATGCGTACTTAATGTATGCAAGCTAATATATCATTAATTACTGTTACTTTACTTCGTTTTACTTCAAAACGTCGTTTTAAATTGAATTCTGACTTTCTCTAGATACTGTTGTAATCCAGAGAAATTATGTTTTTTTATGTCGTTTCTACATTTTTGTTCTGGTATTCAATTAAAATCTTTATTTTGTTGAATTGATTTTACAAAAGATTTCATTTGTTTATGTAGCAGCATAAATAACATTTCAATAAACTTCTTAGTTTATAAATTCTTTCTAGAAAAAAAATGTTCAGAAAAGCGTTTCTTCAAAACATTTTGATAAATAAACAAACTTTTTGAACAAAGAGATTAACTCTGTCGCCATTTATTTAAGACGAAATTCCACCTCATTTGACGCTTAGAAATCTATTGTTTATATTTTATGCATAAAAAATGTGGTAAAGAAGAAATTTGATTTCCTAAACCAAGACAACTTTTGTTCAAAACACAATTAAATTTAAAGTTCCTATTGCAAATTTTTTGAAGTTAAAAAAATGCCTTCAGGAAAATTTGTTTAAGTAAATAATGATGCTCAAGCAAATAATTTGAAAGTCTTGTCTTTCAAAATACAGAAATATTTTTGAAATTTTTAAAAAACGTTAAGGGCTCCAACGAATTACAAGATAATTCTTGGGGATGTTATTTTTATTTAATTTTATGTAGAAGCTTTACTTTCTACTTTTATTCTTGATTGGAAATGACTTAATCGTATAAAAAATTAAAGCATTTGTAGAACTAAATGAAAAAATACCGACTTGAATGTAATAATGATTATGGAGTGCGTCTGATATGCGGTAGTTCACGGGTTTGAATCCTGGTCCAAATCAGTGTATTTCTGTGATATAAAGAATCGACTGCAACCATATCGTATGATTATACGGAATGATGTTACAGGTTCCTTAACTACCTATTTAGAATCTCGGACTGGCAGCAAAATTAAATTCTTGACACAACTTCAACAACATGAGAGCGTGGCTCAGTCCATCTGGTCGGTAAGCCGTACATCTACATTAGGCAATCACTACTAACGGTAGACAACATAATGTTAGATAATAAATGGTTGAAAATTTTTGGTAAGCGTCGAGTCTTTCTTTGCAGGTTTCCTTGAAAAGCTAACCCAGTTGAAAAAAGAGACCTAAGTTCATAAAGTGTAATAATAGGTTTCATAATTTCAGCAAATTTTCAAGTTCTTTGATATTAAATGGCATCGTGTTGAATCATATAGAGCTTTCTTTCCATCTGTCTGCTTTTGATCTTCCGTACGCTTTTTTTTATCTAATCTTGATAATTAATGTCTTATTAATAACGTTAATGTTATAATGGGTTATAATCTTAATTATAACGTTAATGATATTTTCGTGGATTTGATTTGTTACCCCGGTTTAAAAGCCTATTGTTAGAGGCGGCTGCCAATTTTCAAACAGAGTCAGATGGAAATAGCAACGTCAGAACAGAAAAACTGTTCTGCAGATACTCACGCCACACTGCATTGAGAACATTTCATTCTCCATAGATTCAATGAGCACCATGCAACTGATGTGCAAAAATTAGAAAATAAACAAACAACTTATAGCAAGTAGTAAAAGATATTCAACGATATTGTTACGATGTTACACAATATAACAAGCATTTAAAAATATCGTAAAAATATTCTACAATATAATACTGTAATATAAGGATTCTATATATTTATATTTCAAAATCCTATTCATGCTGTAGACAGAAAAATCCCACAAAAAAAATTCATAAAACTTTCATACAAACATACTCAAAATCAATCTATATTTGAAGAACTAAATTTATTTATAAGAGACTCTATTTCGTACTTAATTTAAATATTTCATAACGCTGTTTTCATTAAGAATATATTCTTAAATACGATAGGAAACATTGTGCTCTTTCAAAACTTTCGATTCCAGTAAGTATTCTACTAACAAAATTTCTCACTTAATTTAATTAATACATTAGAAAAAATCATTTAGAACAATTCATTATTTCCAACTGATGGGAAAAAATAAACTAATGTAAAGAAAATATAATTTTCCATCCCCAAAACAATTCAATTTTGATTATATTGATTTTCGCAATAACTTATCATTGTTTAGAAGTTGCTATATAAAACCGTGTTTCATTTATTTAAGGGTATCTATTATTCATGGGACAATTCTTTTCCGTTCAATTTTTTAAGTGTTTTTAAATTGTCCCTGACTTTGCTAATAATCATAAACAGTTTCTTCATTAAACAAGTTTTGGAGATCAAGAAAATCATATTATGAATTAAATTCATTTAAAAATTTACGCGCCAGTTATTAGAGCTTTTTTCTAATTATTATTGTTTTTAAGTACAATTTTTAAAAAAGCTTTACATTTATAAAATGAATTAATTATTAATTTATTTCTAAAAATCAAAATGTAGAAGTTTTCTCTATGTATTTTTTTAATATTAAATGCATACATATATTGATGGCCCGGGCTTTTCAAGAGGAAATTCTCTTTTTTTGTAAATGCATTTGGCTTATTTAATCTTCCATCAGGCACGCGTATGTAGAATATACTTATATTGTGCATTGTATTACATATTTATATCGTGTTCTTTCGCAAAAATCAATGCAACTTTTACTCATGTAATCGGTATTTGTTAGCTCCATATTCAACACAGATTATATAAATAAAAATTGTATTTAAATTTTTAAAAGAATGATAGAAATATGCAATACGATGCACGATATAAGTATCTCCTACATATGCACGCCTGTTGGAAGGTTAAAGTTAACCTTCCAGCGGGCGAGCCTGCGCAAATTTTACGACATATCGTGCATCGTATTACATATATATCGCGTTGTTTTACAAAAATAAATGCAACCTTTATTTATGTTATTTGTATTTATTAGCTTAATAGTAAACAAAGATTTTATAAATAAAAATTGCACTTAAATTTATAAAAGAACGATACAAATGTGTAATACGATGCACAATGTAAGCAACTCTTGCATACGCTCGCCTGGTGGAAGGTTAAACTTATTAAATGATAAAGCTAAAACAAAGTATTCTTACCAAAGATTACACAAATATGGTCTCTATAAATTTAATAAAAATACTTCACAAAGATCGGCTTTCTCTTGTTTGATGGCAATGAAATTTCTTTCTGATCCTAGTTTACCTAAAAAAATGTAATCGGAAAAGCATTTTTATTGCATATTTCAAATGTTCCTTTCTCGTTTCTTCTGTAAAAACAAAGTAAAAGTCATGAGATTAATCATCCCCTCTATGGCCTGATGAAACAGTTGCTGTAAGCATAAAATGAGTCTGTCTTAATTGCGCATTATTTCTTCACAAATTATGAAATTGTTGGTAAAAATTCAAGGGAATAGAGTCGATACCTTATACTCCCTGGGAGATTGTGTCTGCGTAGGCAAATAAATAAGACAGCTGAGTGATATGATTGATATTAAAAAAATAGTTAAAATTATGATTTTTATGTTACATTTTGTTAATTGTTGAAATCCAAACTCTGCATTAAATTTTCAAATGCACATAAAGGTTTTATTTAACTAAGCATTGAAAATTTTATGCGAATTTCGAAGAATTTCCAAGGCATGATGTTCCACGAAAAAAAACTCTATTAAGTAATGGGATGTATTACACTGAGACAATCCATAACTTATCGATGATCTTATCTCTTTCTCAGTATTGTATGAAAAATGTTAAATGCAAAGATTTCAAAGAAGTATAGTTTTAACTGTAAATTTAAAATAACTTGAATCTCTAGGAAATGCTAAAATATCCGGCTCAATGAAGGAATATTTTAGAGATATTCATTTTGTTCATTATTTAAATGCTAGATAAAATTTAAACATTTTGGGTTTTAGAAATAATTTATAATAGTTAAAATTATGATTTTTATGTTACATTTTTTTAATTGTTGAAATCCAAACTCTGCATTAAATTTTCAAATGCACATAAAGGTTTTATTTAACTAAGCATTGAAAATTTTATGCAGGTTTTATTTAATCTTTTTAAAGACTGCGCATAAACACAATAAGTTAAATGAATTCAAATAAATATGTACAGTAGTGGCCAAAGAAAACGCACCACTTACATTTCTTATGAATATGGAATTATAAATTTAAATTGGACAAATAATACTGTTGAAAAGAACGTGATTTTGATAGGTTTGCAATAATAACGTATGATTGTATTATCGTTTGTGGTATAGAGCCAACTTTTAAGTGGCGTGTCAGCCTCAAGTATAAAATATGACAAAAATATAGGGTGATTTCATTGGCCACGACAGTAGACATCAAAAATAGTGAGGTGTAAAAAGGAAATGAAATATAAATGAATTTCTTTATAATTAAGCTATTCACCTGAAAAGTATATATATATTCATTTCAATTTGAGAAATAATGGTAAATATTATGCAATTTATGTTATAGAGACTTTTGTGAAAACCGCTAAAAGTAAATCAAACTCTCTGTTTGCATAGAATTCTAAATTTTCTATTTGTAGCTACTCGGAGCACACCAAATGTTGTAATGTATAATCTACCAGACAAGTCTGTATGTGTGAAAAGGCTATAACTTAATTCCAATTATATATTTTAAATACAAATAGAATTCATTAATATTTAAGAGAAGAAATTAAATATGATGCATAATAAAGAGGATTATTTTCAATGCTTCGTAGAATTAAAAAAATATTGAATATATATTACTTTAAAATGCAGCAAGTGCAAACTTTTAAATCTAGATTACATTTTATTCGATAAGAGCTATGCTCTGTTGGCGAATGCCGAAGACTTTTATACACATGCATTAAAATTACACAAAATATTTAAACCGGCTTAATTCTGTAAACTTGAGAGAAAAACAGTTACTTCTAAAGATCTTATTCCAGTTTCATGTGAATGGCGTAAAAAGCTTTGCCATTAAGACATGTCCCCCAAACCAGCGTACTATAAGGGGGATAATTTAATGTAGATAAGATATTTTCAAGAAGAAACAATAATACTTCACACAATTATACCCTTGATAAATTTTTATTTCTTTCATGACTAAAACTAAGCTTAGCATGCTAGAAACAGATGCTAAGCATGAACATATGCACATGCTTAGAATTAATTTTTTACCTAGAAAATAGGAGTTTCACATCAAATATAAAAAAAGTTTATTTTAGAAAGAACTCTAAGTCAAATTAATCAAGTTGGTTTTCAAAATAAATTCTTGATTTAAACCATTTAGGGGAAATTAGGGATATTTGATACTACTTTTACTTTTTCTTATATTTCTCGAATATTTGAATTTTTATCATCATAAAAAGATTTGTTTTTATAAGAAGGATAAATGTACTTATGCTAAACTGATATCTCATTTAATCCTAAAATAAATATATTTCATGAAATCGCCAAGGGTCATGTATCTCTAACCTTAGGGTTACTTGACCCTAAGGGTAGGGATACTTCACCCTACATGCAAAGAGTATTTAAATTATTTTCATAATTTGTATGTACACGAAATTCAGATATTAAGTTAATACTACTGAATTACAATAGGTGTTTATTATCGAAAACTATTAATGAAACTAATAAAAAAATAATATGGAATCTATAAAACGCAGTTGTTATTAATAAAATCTAGTTAATAAATTAAATTAGTCTAGTCATTAAATTAAATCTAGTTATTAAATTAGTTCAAAATTTAACTAACAAAGAATTAAAATATTTATATAATTAAATGATAAAAATTATAGCAATGGAACTGGGAGCCTAGCAGCGTCGATTGCGTATTAAAGAAATGAAGGTTTTGGAAAATTAGAAAAAAAAGAATAGCATCAAAATGACAAAAGGGATCTAAAAAATGTTGTACAAAGCTAAAAATAGAGAAGCTTAATAGACTTACTTGGTTCTTCTAATATTTAAAGAAAAATAAAAGCAAAAGAATAAAAATATATTTAAGAGAAAATTCAAATCAAGAAAGAAAGACAAACTCAATAGAAATGGCGAAACGTTAAATAAAGCCAAACGATGACAAATAGTTCGAGCAAAAGATTTTTATTCGAATAAATAAATAAAACTTTCTTTCGGCGAGGAAAAAATAGATTGATTAAATTTGAATTCTTTTTTAAATTCTTACTAAAATAATTATTTGCATTCTTTGAAAATAAAATATTAAAAAGAAATTTTATTCAGTAAATAATTACTAGCAAACAGTTTTTAAATAATTATTCTTTATATTTGAGTTGCCATTTTGCCAACAAACTCCACGCACCAGAAAACTGATCCCAACCACAAAATGTGCGTGCTTCTGTCGGCTAAGACATCGGAGCTGCAATAGCTTTTGATAGGGTCAAATATCCCTAACTTTTTAGGGTCAAGTATCTCTAACTTGACTTTTTCTAAATAATCTAAAAATTAAACCACTTAGAATTAAGATTCTACATAACATCGTATATCAAATTAAAGCTAGAAATATGCTTAAAACTCAGAAATATTTTAATTCATCATGTATTCAATAGTAAACTTCCTACCCACTGAGGAATGAAAAAGTGAAAATTTACTTTTGTACCCTCAAAATATTTTTACCTACACACCATTATGATTGCTTTTAAGCTTAGAATCAAAAACCCCTCCATTTGACCAAATGGCCAAAGGTCAAATAAAAATGGCACACACAAATTACCAATTGTTTCACAATCTGAGAAAGTCACGTAGGGTCAAGTATCCCTAGTTTCCCCTATAAAGATATTAAAAAATGACTAATCTTGAATCAACTTCAAGTAAAAGTAGAGTGATTTCTCTAAAATGGCTATGTAAATAAAAGAATCTGATTATTTGAGGGATAATTCTCATTTCAAGCAAATTTCTAATTCTACGCTTGCGTAAGAATATCAAAAAAAAATATATGATTTGTTGTTGAAAGCTTTTCATATTTCCCAGATAACATCACCATAATAATCTACCGATTCACTGAAGACAGAACAGAAAAAAATCTACCATAAATCAAATTCTAATCGATCTAATTCAGACTTGAGTTACAGAATGATATATAACAGAACATTATCTCCTGCCTTTCTAGCATCGCTTCTAGGAGCTCCTACATTTAAAAAAGTTCTCTTATGATTCAAATGTTGTTTCAAGTCGTTTATATTCAGATGCAGCAGAATGAAGACTTTCATTTTTCAAGAAATGCAACAACCGTCTATAAAATATGTTCCAGAACGTCATGAGCAGATAAAGTACGAATCTGAATTCGTCTGGATCCGATAGTTATTTGATTCAGAAAAGAGAAAAACCATTTTCCCTCGTAATCCGTTTCATTTCTATGCATCAACTTCAAGTAAAAGTAAAGTGACTTCTCTAAAGTGCCAGTACAGATCAAAGAATCGGATTATTTGAGGAATAAGTTTCATTTCAAGTAAAGCAAATTTCGAAGTAACTCTACGCTTGCGTAAGAATTTCAAGGGGAAAAAATGTTTTTCATTCGGAGAGAGAGAGAAAAAAAGAGTTGACAAGCCTAGCCAGATTTGACGCCAACTTTTTTTTTCAGAAAAAAAGAAGTCTCTCCTGGGATGGCGTACAGGATTCGCAAGGGTGAGCGAACAAATAATATTTATTTATTCCAGAACGCCGGATAGATTCTGGAACTCATGCCTCCAGAATCGTTCCTTCAAAAATGACCGCTTCCATGAATTATTTATTTATTGTGAATGAAGCTTCAAAAAACGAGAATAATTCTTAAGTTCGATATATTGTGAGCTTAAAACAAAAATATGTTTCAACTTCAGTCTGAAACTAGATTCACTTGAAAAACGGGAAATTCACAAAACCGGATAAACATGTGTTTAAAGGTATGGAAAAAGATTATTGACTCAAGAATAAGGAACATGTCTAACAATCCTAGAAAGCATCCTTAATCTGTGTTTTTTTCTACGAAGCAAGTAACTTTTATTTAATGTACCGAAGACATGCTCTATTTAAGGTGATTTTTTATATTTTTTTTATCATTCTTGGATTTCAGAAAGTTAACGAATTTCCTTTGCTCGTACGGATCAAGAATTACGTAACTGAAACTCTTTCGGATCCAAGAAAACTTGCTGTAACTCGTTTCTGTTTGCTTTCAGATCAATGTCTGATTTAATGATGAAAGCCAACTCAGTCGGGAAAGCCAGCTTCAGTTTGAAAAAAACTTGGGAAATGCTTTAAAAACATTTTCCTTATGTTGCAATTTAAATGTTTATAATTTTTTAACGTTATTTAAACTAGTATATTGATTACTATTATAACTACGTATATATGAGACTAGTATATAAATAACGTTTCTTAATTTATATACGAGTTTCATATGTCACATTCACCATAACAAGGTTAAATCAAAGAACTTAATTTAAAATTTATACATTCTTGGCCATGTTATAGTCAATTTGATAAAATATGTTTTAAAAAGAAGAAGGTTTTGTTTAGTTATATTAACGTCCCATTTTTTGAAGCAACACGAGTACTGATATGGGACGGACCTCGAAATTTTGAACCGCGGTCAGATGTCGAGGACGACACCTGAGCTAGCACCCTCCTCTCCAAACTTCCGCACCACACCAGTGAGAGGACGTTTGGCCCTCTACGTATGATTTAACGTTCAACAAGCCCAATATACGGCGAATCTTCAATGCAATCGAGTTTCGAACCTGGAGCCCTCCGGCCCCGAAGCCGAGATCTTACTACTAGGCCACCGAGGCCTCTAAGAAAAGTAAGCAGTATTTTTCCCTCGACTTCCCAGTGTACTTCTACAATACGACGCATTTTAGGCTTAGATTCGTCGAATAATTACGAGAATCAAGCATGTATTTAGGAAAGTTACCTCTTCTCTTCGACTGATTTGGAAAAAAAATTAATACAAATCTACAATTCTAGAGTAAAGACTACATACTAAATTTCATTTCTATAGCTTTTTGCGGTTTTCAGCTATAATGCTCACATACACACGGACAGACAGGCAGACAGTCTACCCTTTCGTGGAGTTGCTCAGAACCGATCTTCAATTTTGGTGCAAGAACACATGCAAAATTTCATTTGTCTAACTAGTTCCATTTTTGAGTTAACGCTCTCACATACAAGCAGAGGCATTCAGATTTAATTCCAGAAATGGGCAAATATGGACTCAGGAAGCTCTGAAAGTGATTCCTCGAAATTTCAAGGTTGAATATTTTGACGATTACAATAGTTTCTATTCGTATATTTCTTATCTAAGAATGTAAAAGATATTTGGATTTAGATTTTCTGGCGCAAGATCCTTAAATAGGATATGCTGCGCCGAAACTATGGTTAAAATTTATTCAACACGAAGAAAAAAATACCATTGTGAAATTCACAAAATTGAAACGATGAATGCAAAAGAGAAATAGAAGAGAACAGAAAGTCTCAGAGTCGCTTTATTACAATTTTGAAAGAAATAAATACTGCAAGCCACAGCCAAGACAAAAATCAAATTTAAAAAGCAATACAAAATCGGTACGTTTCTCTGTCCATCTATACATTTGGTGTATATTATTTACAGTTAGCATTATTTCCTTTTCCACATTTTTAATCCTTTGCATCCGATTCTTCATAAAAACAGTACTTCAAAATATGTTTCAAGCAAGTAATGACGTTGGTATTTGCAATATGACATGTTCAACTGGTTATATTCTATAACTATACGAATTCTCCGCGAGATTTACAGTATAATGCATTGAAGAAAACTGAAATGGGTTTTATTCGTAGCAAATATTAAACCACGCAGAAAATGGCTCAAAAACCATTTCCATATATTTCATGAAGACAACAAACAGACATTGAACGATCTTGCCATAAGAAATGCAATCAACATTTGCTATTTTCTGCTTCTGACTTTCCAGATTTTAAGATGTTTTAACTTAGTTTCAACGGCTATAATGGGAGAAATGAATTGAACCATTTATAGCATAAACGGGTTTATTTACTAACATAAAAATTTCCTGTTTAAAGAAAGCATAAATATCACAATTCTATAAATTCCTTAGTATTCTAAAGCATCCAACATGAAGACAGTCACGCGATTCTGTATTTCATTTCTTATCCTTACTTAATGCAAGATGAATGGTGATGGCCTAAACGAAAAGCCATACCAGTTCATCTAGTTGATAACATATATGGATCTTCTCTAGAGTCTAATAAAACTGTTTGGGGATCGATAAAAGGTTTAGGGGTCAATAGAAGGTTCATCGATATTTCTTTTTGTCCCTTTAATCGATCCAGATAAGGCCCATAATATGAATCTTGAGCTCAAATGGAAGCGCCTTCTTTAATATTTTTCTTTCGTGAGCAGAAATTCGTTTACAAATCTGATGAAGTTGCAACTCGTCTAATGTCTCGTCCATAGAGGGAATTATATTAACTCTTGACATGAAGTAGAGATTAGGGTTTTGAATACGATGCGAAATTTGATCATTATTCCTGGTTCAGTTTTAAAAGCAAATACAATAAGGAACTTCTCTTGCAATAAATTTGAAATTCGAAACTTTTGGCTAATGAGTCGATTTTAAGATGAGATTTCATTGCGGAAATGTTATGCACTTAAAATGAAATGATTTTGAGGATTGGAATGATTTTCTAGATTAACGCCCATTTTTGAAGATACATGAGGCTAATTTCGGACGAGCCTCATGATCTTGCTCCGTAGAGGAAGACATCTGATCCTGTCGGTCATTCTCCAGACTTCAATGCCATACAAACATGAAGACATTTGACACATGAAGGCAGCTTTTAAGTGCACCTGGATCATATACACGATTGATCTTCGGTGAAATCGGGTCTCAAGTCCGTGAATCTCCTAATCGAAAATTTGCCCCCAAACCACCACGGCACAAAAATTGGGAGAGTATTTGAGGGAACAGTAATCATTAGTATGTTTAGTTATATTAACGTACCGTTTTGAAGCAACACAAGGGTTATTATGGGACGGATCTCGTAATTTTGAACAGCCGTCAAATAACGAGGACCATACTTGATCTAGCGCCCCCGTTTCAAACTTCCACATCACACCAAGGGGAGGACGTTTGGCCCCCTACGTGTGAGTTAGCGTGCAACAGGCGGGCATACACGGCAGATCCTCAGCGGAATTGGGTTTCAAACATGGAAACCTCCAATCCAGGATCTGACACATTACCACTAGTTCACTACGGCCCCGTAACCATTAGTATAATTTGAATCCTGATAAATCTTGATAGCTCATTTATAAAAATGCCGAACCTTAAAACTGTTCTTGTACTTTTATTTTTATCTCAGCAAAAATATAATCCTTGTTATTGAATTCAACATTTAAAATATACACTCGCCAAAGGTTCATCGCATATCTATTTATAAGTTTCCAATTTTTTTCTTACTTTATTATCATTTTGTGTTTTTTGTTGTTATTTTTAGATATTTGAGAAAAAAACTCCCTGTGTGCCAGCAAGTATAATACAAGGCTTACAGAAGTATGTAAACACTCAGAAAACGGTGGAACGAAGTTTCAAGGGAAAGAGATACAGACACATATGCAAACTGCATAAAAATAAAAGGAATAACGATACAATAATTGTTCACATGCATATGGGCACATCTGAAATACACTCTATGAGCGTTTGCGAATTTCTCTACAAACTTATTTACATACAAAGAAACAACCATTCCTGAAAAACAATCTAATACTTTTAGATAGTTAGCGAGAACTTTTTAAATAAACCTATAGAAAGTGTCATAACTGTTAACTAAATTGTACTTTAATCCTCCTTCGTGAAGTCCAAAACTTCTAGTACCTTTCTTTTTTTCTTTTGTTCTCGCAACGTCATTCTGTTGTAAAATATCTTTCATAAATCAAGCAGGGAAATACTATGAAAAATCCAATTATCATTTAACTTTTCCCAAACACATAATCTGTCTTACTCAGAACAATCAAACATAAAAGGTATCAATTAATAGTGAATCAAAATTTTATTTCACACAATTGTTTGGCCTGTTTCGAAATGTACTATTTAATACTATTTAATTTAAAAAATAAGTTTGACTGGCAACGGGAGGCCGCGGTGGCCTAGTGGCAAGGTGCCAACCTCGGAGGTGGAGGGATCCAGGCTCGAAACCCGATTCCACTGAGATCAGCCCTGTATTGGGCCTGTTGCACGCTAAATCATACATAGGGGCAAAACGTCCTCCAGCTGCTGTGGCGCAGAAGTTTGGAGGGGTGTTCCAGCTCAGGTGTCGTCCTTGTTATCCGACTGCTGTTCAAAATTACGAGGTCAATCCCAAAATGGCCCTCGTGTTGCTTCAAAACGAGACGTTAATATATAACTTAACATGACTGGTTACGGTATTTTAACTCTGGTATACAGAATTAAAAATTGAGTGAATATTTCGCATAAAAGAATGCTGAGTATTTTCAGTTTTTCTTGAGTTGGAGTGCTTTCTTTATTTTATATTAATCAAATTGAATGACTGAAAAAGAAAATGGAAGTTTGATGCACGACCGTGTTTTCTTTATCTTTCCTTTTAATGATTCTAAGACAAGTCGTTAAATCAAAATGATTTTCTTGATTATTCCTCATAACACTCATATAAAATCAATAAGAGTAAAAAACTTTACTGTTTTCGTCAAACATTACATAGGTCTGGAAAAGCTTTCTCCCCACCATTAGGATAAATTTCTTGTTGCGAGATTTTTAGCATCGAATGCTTGATTCAGATTCTCAAAAATATCCGAGTAAAACTAAGAAATCTTAATTTGAAACTGTTCTTCAGCTCTTAGAAAAATATTTTATCATACCAATTTTTTCTAATTCTTACCAATTAATTCTGATTTACATAATTCATTTTAGGCATATGTTTTCATTTCGGTTGGTGAAAAATGTTTTGGCCGAAAATGGGATCACAGATATTCTTGTGAGTCGAAAATGTGATCAAGAATTCCTGTTTTAAGATATTTGATGTAGCCGAATTACGCAACTTTCAAATGGAAAGTTAATTAAATCAATCAAATAATCATTTCTTAAATTAAGTTGAAGCTAATTATGATAAATATGTCAAACGGCACGATTGTACTGGAGAAAGTAATAAAGCAACACAAAAATCATGCATGAACATTTAGAACGCTATAAAACGCTATATTTCATTTTTGCAATGAAAATGGAATAATAAAAATCATTCATTGTTCCACAAATTAAAAAAACATTATCGCTTACATTGATCAGTTTGCATAAAATAATAGAAGAAAAACTGGTTTGTATTGTAAAGAAATTGTCTTGTGGGTGTACGTGAATGCAATCCAATAAGCAGCATTTAAAAAAATAAAGCTTTTTATTTTACAAATATTCCAAGCAAAGAAACGTAGCACAAGTATTAACACAGCAGTAGAAAACATTCACAACAGAGACTACTAATAAATCTCAATACAGCGGTCAAAGGTTTCTTGTTAGCTCACCAGCTTGCTAGGTGATCCAATTCCAACTGACTCTTCTTGGCTTGAGAGCTTGCTTTTATACTTTTCAACAGGAAGTGACTTCATTACGTAGGAAGTGACATAATCTCTAGAAAGTTCATGAAACCAGTAGAAATAGGTTAAAAGTTCGAGGTCCTTCTAGAAAATTCCCTTTGACGCCAAAGTCGCCAAAATGGTCGCCAAGATTAGCATCTCAGGGAAACGACTTTATAGCTTTGTAACAGTATATTTAACTTGTTTCTTGCTTGTAAATATGAAATTTTGTAATCGATTTTTTTAATTCTCTTTCTGATGAGTTTTGAAATTTTGTACACATGTGTATTCTTGATAACAGTGCGGTATTTTAATATTTTCAGAACTTTATTATCATTTACTAGATTAATTTAAATAAATTTTGATTCTACGCTAATGGTGCTTCTTGGAAGTGAATTTAAGAAAAAAATTGGTTTTAAGATTCCATAATATCTATAAAAAATTATAAATGGAAGACAATAAAGTAGAAAATATTTGAAATAAAACATCTATTTTTTAGAATACTAACAAAAAGTGTATGCTTTAAAAATAATTTCTTAAATTTATCTATTACCGACTTTTTACCTTTAATCATTATTTTCTTTTACACTTAAAAAAATAAGAAATATGAATAAACGATCTTTGAAAGATTGCCATTCTCATCAAAGCATTTCAATACATTTCAAACAACTCCTTTAGAAAATGCCTAGTAAGGCTATTTCAATTGCATTACAAGTTCTGTTAATATAATGGATAACATTTACATTCTAGTACAAAGTCTAGGACAATTCCTCATGATTTACATCGAAGCTTTTATAGTACAATGAATTGTGTTTAGGTTAAGTCCATGAACAGGAAGCATTAATATTCCATTTGTTAAACTTGATCATTTCCTCTTGATTGACACTAAGCCTATTCCGCGTACATCACAAATACTGTTTAGGATATTCTCCACTGCATTATCTCCCTTATATGTAGGACTTGCTTGCATTAGTCATTACAAAGTAATAAGCAGGTTCCATTTGCTGTTAGAGAAATGAAAATCCCTGCTAATAAGCAAAACGCATGATGCTGAATAATCACCCATTTTTAATAGTTCCTTTTAAATTCCTACTTTTCGGGTTACTAACGCTTTAGTCTTTTGTTAAATATTACGACAAAATTAAAAAATAACGGCCAAAAGATGCAAGCTAATTATTTATTCTTTCTAGATGCTCTAGTAGCTCTTATACACATGAACAAAAGAGATGGATTCTTTTTTGATACGAAAATTTCTGTTTGCCACTGGAACAAACGTAAGCAATCTCAAAATCTTATTTGTGCTAAGATAAAGTTCAAACAGGCGATTACGACCTTATCTCAAAAATCCATAAAACTACAGTGGAGTAAAGCTGCGACAAAATGTCAAATAATTGAGAACATTAATATAATACATGCAAACACATATTTTCAAATTATTTCATTCGCGCAACAAAAAGTAGTTATTTTGAATTAAACAAAAATTAGTTAATGTCCTCCTACATCATGTACGTGATGATGTAGGAGATCCTGTTAAGTTAACCTGTGCAGAAGCAGCACTAAGTTAATGTTTTGTTTATACAACATTTTTAATCCCCAATTTAGGCATACTTTTTGTCTGAGGGAAAGAGTTTACATTCTGGGAATTACTGCGTTTAAAATTATATTTGCACAGTTGAAAGTTTTCTCTGATGAGCAGGGCATTTTGATGTAGGGGGAATGCGGGACATTGGTACACGTTTTTTCAGAAAGTTAAAAAATGATTTTACCGTCGGAAATAATTAGAATTAATACGCTATATCTATGCATCTGTTAATCTAATATAGGATTTCAATCGAGTTTTGGTCATAAATGACATAATAAAATACTTATTACACTTTTTCCTAAAAATGGATTTGTATCAATCTAGTCCGTGCTAGGAGTACATTGATACATACGGAAATATCGAAAATAATGATGATTAATAGGTGTGGGATCTAAACAAAAATTGTTTACCTTTGTATTCAAAATCAAGGTTTAAAAGTTTAACAAAGTAACAAACTTTTATTTTAATTAAAATTCAACATTTTCAATGAGACTGGAAAAATGAAACAAAAATGCCTCAGAAAATAATTTATCTATGCAAATAATAAAGGAGAATGTGGAATGTGTGTGTGTATGTAAAAATACTTTGGAGGGAGAGAATATGTAGCTGGAAGCCGTTTTCTGAAATTTTAATTAATTAAAAATTAAAGAAAATTTTCGCGTTCTTCCTTGATGACTTACGCAAAAAATATAGCACAAAAATAATTTTCGCACTATCTGAAAAAATTATCTTTTCGATTATACTAAGTTTCCGTACAATTTTTCACTCTAATCTTAATAAATTCGGAAAAGATATTTTAAACTTAATTTAGAACAATTTTTTTCATTTCTGCAATGAAATTAAAACTGTGTTCATAGTTTAAACGAATACTTAATTGTGTGTTTCTCTCAGATAGATAATTTTTACGTTTTTTTTTTTCATTTCTGAAGACGATTTTGCAAAGTAGTTACTGTTAAGGCACATTGGTGCACACAGAAAACGCGTATCAATGTGTCCTTCAGTCAATTGTATCAATCTGCCCCAAGAGTCTTTTTTATATAGAACAAGTGGTCACGCAGGAACAACGCTAAACAACCTCAAAACTTCATATAGTTCAGAAAAATTAATGTTTTTTTCCTATCTTTTGAGCAGATTCCCTAGAAGGAAAATGTAACCGGTTAAAGAAATCACACAACACATACTAAGAGAAAAATTTACTTAGACAGAAAGATTAGCGGATCGATTCATTTGTAAATTAACTTTTGACTAAACATGACCGAAAAATATACTGTGTGCTATGGATTACAGTAGAATATATATATAACGGGATGTGAACATCATCAAAATTTATGGACTGTATCAATGTTCCCCGTGTATCAATCTACCCCAGCTCCCCTTAGACAATGGCTTTTTATTTTATTGTTCATGTATTAGATTAGAATCTGAATTATGCATATTTACAGGTATTAGGTATAAGGAACCGAGAGCAGGAAAAGAATAGTTAGTGGAACCCAAGGAATTTCGATCAGTTGTCCAACTATCCAATAAATTATTCCTAAATTACTTTTGAATGAGGTCTCGGGAGGGATTTTTGATCCGAAACTTCATATCTATTTCTGTTAAATGAGAATAAACTATATTTCACTGTATAGCAGCATCTAGGCGCTTTCATTAATAACATCCATATAATTCATCTAAAAATGACATATTTATTCTATCTCACTTTACCTTAGATATTCTGCTCCGAAGCAACATGTGTTCCATTTTGCGAAGGACCCCATAATTCAAAGCCATGGTCAGATAACCAGGACGACAACTGAACGGATACTTCTCTCCAAACTTCCGCACCACACCAGCGGGAGAACATTTGACCCTCGATGTCTGAATTAATGTGCATCTGGTCCTCATACACGGCGAATTTTTGGTGGAATCGAGTTTTAAACCTGGAAGCCTATGATCTCTAAATCGAGACTACTGTCTTTCTGAAAGTGTGTTTTAGCACAAATATTGACCGCCATGACCTATATTTGTGCAAAACTAATTATCAGAAAGATAATGAGCCCACACATTACAAGTGAAGAAATTTCGAGTTTCAGAAGCTAAAAAATTCGACTATCTGTCTAAATTAGGACAAGAATCACCAGGGAGAAGGAAGCATTAACATTCCATTTGTTAAACTTGATCATTTCTTTTTGAATGTCTCTAAACCTATTTGGCATACATTAAGTACTGTTCAAGATACTCTCGAATACACTACATATCATATATTGTAAAGCGTTAGGTATTCATTGTGGTGGAGTAGCTAATGTAAAAGACAATACCAACAAAAATTCATCGTATTTGTAAGCTAGATTCAAGTTAAATCCGTAATCAAGTGTCAAACTTCAAAAACATGGTGTGTGTAAAAATGTGGAAAGTGGGTTTGTCATCCTGTTGACCATAGTTGAGAATTTCTATATCCGTCTATATTACCTAACAGCGAATAAATTCAAAATTAGGCTTTGTTCGATTAACTCAATCAATCTCCTTCATTTGTAATATTTGCTTGCGTTGACCATTACGAAGAAATAATCATGTCCCATCAACAACTAGAGAAATGAGAATTAATGCTAATAAACAAAATGTCCGAGACTAAATTAGTACTTGAATTCCATTTAGACTTTTTTTATTATCAGAAAAAGAATTTCTTTTCCAATTAAAATTCCTTATGGGTTACTAGGGTCACGCTTCAAAATAAAAAAAATGTCTTGGTCATTTTTTTGCATTTGTGACTATATTAAAATATTGAAAGAAAAAACGCGGCGAAAAAGGTTTAAGCAAATTGTTTCTTTGTTCTAGATCCTCCAACAGTTCTTCCAGCCTGCATGAAAGGAAAGTAATTAATTTTTTAATACAAAGATTTCTTTATACCACGAGAACAAACGCAAACAATCACAGTTTATGTTCTTGTCAATTTACCGGTTGATCTTTCTTCCTTCTAAAAACTATACCCGAACAATTTCATACCCATCCGCTTTTCTCCGTACACTCGAGCAAGAAAAAAAAATTTTTTTAACGAAATGACTGAAATTTTTTTCTGCCTTTCTTATTTGGAGTATAGAAAAAAAATTGAAAATATTAAAGAGGGAGGGAATAGAACCAGTATAGGGATCACTAAGAAAAATCAGAAACAAAGGGCATCTTTTCATTTAAAAAAGGAGTCTGAAGTTAATGAGGTGTGATCGTTTTACAAAGCAAAATTTTTTTTCGGCTCTGTATGACAGCAAAAAAAACGAGCGTCGGGGAGTGGAAAAAAAAATCTTCGATACCCATTTGCGTTTCTAAGGATTCTCTCCCTCACTCACATAGTCACTTGTTCTTAAGAGGATTCGATGCAGTTGATCCTTTTTTTTTTCGTATCAGTAACTTTTGAACTGTAAATTCTGAATGGCTCCTTAAAAAATGACTGAAATAGTTTGGAAAATAAATAACGGCTACCGAGAAGTTAGGAAGAAATTGCGTTTTTTCACATTTCTATGCAATTTACTAAATATAGAAAAGCGGGGAAAAAATAATTTTTTTATCATGGTTTCTTTTTCTATTTTTGCAGGATACTTTAGCATGGCAAAATTTGTTTTGTCATTTAGTCTGTGTTCCTGCAGTTGAAATGCTGAGATTCACTTTTCTTAAGTTATTTTGAGAGTGATATATTTATTTTGATTTCAAAACTCATGATTCTCTTCCAGTTTTTTCAAGTACTCCATTATATTTATTTCATTTAAGTCAATTATTCGGGGGTTTCCCATAGTTATAAGAAGTGTTACTTTTCTGTTGATTCAAAGTAGTTGTGATGAATATTTTATTATTCATATCAATAACAAATATAATGAATATCAAAAACAGATAGCCAATATTATCGGCGCATTTAATAGAAAATATTCATAGTTTAACAAAATTATCAATTCTGTTCATGGGCAATATGAAAGTGCAAATATGTATCCTATTTTTAATCATTATTTTAATTAAATATAATTTATATTTTATCTCTAATTATGACACGGCAAGCCGTATATTGGAGTCTAAAATCGTGTAAAATTCACCACTTACTGCTCTTATTTGCTACAACTTATTAAAATTAGGTAATGATAGCGTTGACCATGGCATTTGCAGGGGCATTTTCTAAACTTTTATCTGAAATTTTAATTGATTTGACTACCAGATCTGATGGATCTATCATCTAAGGATCCCTCTGTTGATGTGAAAAGGATGATGATGGTTTTTAGCATATATAATAGTTTTTAAGAAAGTGTTTTTGACTTGGTTGACATGGTATGGAGTGTTCTTGTCGATTTTTTGCACTTGTGTTAGGGTTTAGATTTATTGTTGATCTGGTTTTTTTAAGGTGTTTAAATTTGTATTCAGAGCTCTGTGTTCAGAGGGCTATGCTACTCCTGTTATTATGGAATTGTTATTTAGTGTTTTATTTATTGGTTTTAGATTTTTATCTTTCACTTATTTCTTATTATTTTTTACTGCATATTATTCTTGGTTGTTTCATTTGCTTTTATGCTATTATCAGCTCTACTTCTTGCCCTAATATATTTTAAGCATTTTATGTATGTGTTAGTTTTTTTCTTGTGGTTTTATATATTAAGTGAGTGCATTTCCATTGTAATCAAGTATTCCCCACAAATGGTGGGTTGAGCATTTGTGACCAGTTTTTCAACAACTGCTTTTTATAACTCTCTTTCAAATCACTGCCCCTGTTCAGGGCATAGTGTGTAAAATGAATTTAACTTGTTGTCTCCCCGCCGATCGTTATAGACCTTACATCCGTTTGGGTAGGCTGGTCGGTGTGGGTCTAAAACAAAAAAATACGTTGACCATGAAGTTAAAACTTGACTTCCGAACTATTTTAAAAAATTTTGAGGTTTTATTTATGATTGTTCTTTTGTTTTTGATTAAAATGTTAGTTTTCTGATAATAGTTTATCATGGATTAACTGCATGAAAGATTTCTAATAATTAACTGTATATCTTTCTTTAATGAGCAATGATAGACTAAGTTCAGAACCATAATTAAAAAATATTATTATGAAATTTGCAGTATGGTGATATGTATCAATAGAATTTCAAACATATATCGCAAAAAATCTGAATGAAAATAAATCTTTACTAAGAAAGTATTTTATCAAATTACCATTAAGCCTTTAGTCCATTCTACAAACTAATTCGAAATTTCACGGTTAATGGATTTCCTTCTATGATGATAGTGTATTCAAGAAATTGTGATTCTTGATACTTGACTGTATAAACATTCTACCCTTAAACATGACCATTTCATAAAAGGAATTCCCTACTCAGAGGTGGGAGCATAGCTTAAAGGTAGAGCTTTGAGCTGCTTCTGTAAATGGTTGTTTCGACAATTTTTAATTAGGTTTTAAATGTTTTCAGATCTAATTGAATAAATTATAAGAAATTGCTTCTTCTCCACTCAATTCTTCAAAATTGTTTGAGTTCTATCTTTATTTTGCGAAAATTTAAGTTCCGTTTCACGTATTTCTAAAACTGCAGATAGAAAGTCAATAACCTATTGTTGAAGAGTAACCTATGCTACAAGTAGAATTTTAATGGCTACTTACTGTGGTAGTACACTGAAAAATAAATTCATTAAATATGGCGTTGTGACGCCTGAAGTGGCCAAAGAAAAATTCAGGGTTACCAAAGAATAACACAGTATTTGCTAAAATGCTAAATTTATTGTTCTACCCTTATATTGTTGTCTTGATTAACACATGAAACATACACACAGATATAATACCAATTAATACAGATAACTATGCCTCCAACGTTACAATCTCCGGCGTCACACATTACAATGTCCGGCGTTACACGTTATAATATCCGGCGTTACAATCCGACACGAGCAGTTAGTTTTCGCTAGGTTCTAGAATAATATGTTAAAACCTTCAGACAGTTCGCCAGCCCCAACCACTCGATGGATTTCGATAATTTTTAATTCGTATGAAAGCTTATGGCGTCTAGATATGTCATCAAGGGCCGTATCACCCCACCACCACCACAACCCCCATTTTCGAAGTAAATCGAAAAACATTTCTCCACTATACGTTCTCTTATGGGGAAAAACATTTAGACAGTTCTCCAGCCTCAACCACCCAACGCATTTCGGCAATTTTTATTTCATATGAAAGCTTATGACGTCTAGATATATTATCAAGGGTCGTTTGCCGCCCACCACCCTTAATTTTCGAGATATATATTTCAAATTAAACAGAATATATTAACGGAAATAACGGAGAAGTATTTGAAAATAATACAGTATTCCTGAGCCTCAAATACTGGATTGATTTCACCAATTTATCGTACTATTTGGCAATAATTCTCCTTTATTTCAGTTAATATATTCCGTTTATTTTGAAAAATCTCTGAAAACTTAAGGGTGTTGGGCTGCAGACGACCATTGATGAAATATCTAGACGCCATAAGCTTTCATATGAAAAAAAAAATTGTCGAAATCCGTCGGGTGGTTGAGGCTGGCGAACTGTCTAAAGTTTTCCCCCTTAGAGAATGTATGGTGGAGAAATGTTTTTTCGATTTCGTTCGAAAGTGGGGGGGGCAGGTGACCCTTGATGACATATCTAGACGTCATAAGCATTCATATGAAATAAGAATTATCGAAATCCGTCGAGTTTTAGGGGCTGGCGAACTCTCTGAAGGTTTCACTATATTATTTTAAATTGTATAGATCCCAACAGTTCCATCACAACGGCGTGTTAAAAATATTATAAAATGCCTACTGTAGGTGATGGAAATCGTTTATTTAGTTGCCTATTGTAGTGTTAAAAACTGTGTCACGAGTGGTTTCACTCGCTTTAATTACCTCCTCTGCCTCCCAAAATTATCTCATCTCTTTTAGTATCACCTCAATAGCTTAATCGATTTAATTTAAATCCTTAAAGATTAAAAAAAACTTTAAATAAAAAAATTCATTAATAAATTATTTTCACTTGGTACATGCATTAACTAACACGTATAATTTCTATTTTCATCAAGCCATATCTGTCAGATTAACGGGGTCAGCGACCCCCAAAGAAACGTATCCCCTCTCATCAACTACGGAGACAGACCTCGCCAAATTGGCCGAAAATGGTGCAATATGGAATGTGCGGATAATGGTGCACAAATGCTCTGCGTAATTTTAAGTGCTTCGATTTTATTTTCAGATTATTGTTAATAATACAAATGAAATTATTAGATGGTTTATTATTTTACTAAATACAGATTTTATTAGTGTAGTAAAAAGCAGAAAATAAATTTTATCAGGAATGTGGAGATCAAAACAAAATCAGAGTATTTCTATATTGCGATGCAAAAGTTTAGACATTAACGTCATTCGGCTTTAAAATTTAGAATTGTGGTAGTCGAATTACACAAGAATTTAAACACATTCAAAAACTCTTAAAATCCTATAGCCAAAACATAGTTGTTTTATTTGATATAATAATTTTTTGGATAAAAAAATTTGCTTGTTGCAAAAGTTTAGACACGATTAGGAGTTTCTGCGAATTTTTGTTAGCATATGTAAATTTAAAAGAGATGACGTCACAGACTTGAGCACTTAAGTTCTGCAAACGATAACACTTCGCAGGCAAGATGCCACAAGCGAAAGAAATTCAAACGGATGAGGTTAAGGAGATTTGGCAGTTGAAAGTTGAAGGTAAGCTCGTTCCGGCTATTATTAATCGATCAAAGTAGCCTATTTATCAACTTTTATCTAGTGGATGCTTATATAAAGCAAAACGCAGATCTGGGAGGCCGCATGTGACGAATAAATGAGATGATCATCAGCTCCAAAGACTGGCGAGCACCCAAAAAATGACTGTTCGTGAAGTTCAACGGTCATCAAGACTCTCGGTATCAAAGGATACGTAGGCGAATTTTGGGAACAGGAACAATATAGTTCATTGCAAAATGAATAATAAATATAATATATATATACTTTTTTCTAAACTCATGCTTTTACGATTTTTGTTTTACATCGAGATTTTTTGAGAATTTTTTAATGCATTGATAAAAGCGTTTTTTTATTTTTTTATATTTATTATTTTCTAGTTTTTAGTCTTTAATTTATAATAGTCTTTAATTTATTTTGAATCAATTTTTCATGAACTAATTCCAACAATTATTTTGTTGAAAAAATCTCTAAAATTACTGGAATATTGCATTGTAATCAAGACCCAATGAGTCTACAAAATTTCAGAACTCTAGCGCATTAAGAAATGAGTGAAAAATCGATCAAAAATTTCTAACCTTACAAAAAATATTTCGAACTTAACATTCTTCTTCAAATAATTCCAGCAATAATTTCTTTAAAAATATCTATAATATAATATACTTATTTTTATTGAAACATTTAAATGACTGTGTAAAGTATTTTAGTTCTCAGAAACACTATAGATGGCGCCACTGAAACCTACCGAGTGCAAACTTAATTTTGCGAATTGTTTTAAAAAAATTGATAATTGAGAGCTCTAAAATTATTGAAATATTGCATTGTCATCAAAACCCAGCAAATATACAAAATTTCAGAACTCTAGTGCATTAAGAAGTGAATAAAAAATCGATCACAAAATTCCAACCTTACATACATACAAACATGAAAAATTTCGAACTTAATAAAAGCGTTTAGAAAAGAAACCAGCTCTGAAGTCACATCATAAATCACAAAGAATGTTGCGGGCTCGAAATCATATGTCATATGGATCGAATGGTAATCAGTGATATTTAGCGATAAAAAAAAAAGTGGAATCTGGATGGTCCAGACGGCAGGACATCGTACTGGCATGACTTGTGCAAGGAACCTCGCTGTTGTTTTAGTCGCAGACGAGGTGGTGGCTATGTGATGGTTTGGGCAGCCTTTTTCTACAATGGACAAGTACCTCTGCACTTTACCAGTGGTCGCTAAACAACACAACATTATACTAAGACATTGGAGGATAACCTGCTGCCATTTGCTAAGCTTCCAGGTGGCCCTCAATGGGAATTTCAGCAAGACAATGCTTCGACTCAAACTGCAAACAACACAAAAGTCTGGTTTAATTCTCAAAATATAAAAGTTCACGACTGACCAGCATGCAATACAGATCTTAATCCAATTGAGAATCTTTGGGGCATCATGTGTCGCAAAGTTTACATCAATGGTAGGCAATACTCTTCTGTAAATGAACTCAAGAGATTGAGGATGTATGGTACGAAATCAAGCCCCAAACCACGCAGGATTTAATTTTTTCGATGGAAACTCGTATTTAAGAACCAATCGTATCCGTAACTTAAATCGAACTCGTATTTAAGAACTAAGAATGAATGCACAATAAGGTTTTAAATCCTGTTTATTTTAATTTCATTTTTGTCTAAACTTTTGAGACAATGTTAATTTTGTTTTTAATTCCTTAATAACTTACAATATGCTTAAGTCAAATTTTATTTTCATAATATTGTACATGCATATTTAGCACATTACACTGAAGCCGTGTTAGGAAAATTGATTACATGTATTTTGAAATCTGTGTGAATTTGTTCATTGTCTAAAATTTTGCGTCGCAGTGTATCAGCATCTCAATCTTTTATGTAAATGGGAATTTTAATTCCATTAATAAACTACTTTTGTTTTCAATTCATTTTCAGGCATTTTCTTTCTTATAATAGTCAATGCGGTTAATTTCCTCATAATATTGCTTTCAGTGCCTCAAGAATTAAGTGCCTCAAGATTTTGTGTTGGCTCTATACTTGGATAAAAAAATATTTTCCACTTTTTAGTGCACTAATAAAAGTGTGTGTTTTTTAATTTTATTAATACCTACTTATTAGTCTAACATATTTCATAAGTCATTACTATAAATATTATGGAATTCTAAAATTATTTTTTTTCAAATTCCCTACCAAATGGCGCCACTCATATTGAATTAAATCAAAGTTTAATTTCAATTAATAAATGAACCTATAATTATGTTCGAAAAATACTAAAATATTGCATTTTCAACAGGAGCGCAGAACTCCTCAATTTTAGTACATCCGGAAGTGAGTGAAAAATTGATTATAAAATACCATCTTTACAAACATAAAAAAGTCAATTTAAATAAACGCATGTAAGAGGTAAAAGTTTTCTAGAGAAGATGAGGATTTTTTCAATAAAAATGTTTCTTCAAATTTTTTATTCCATTTGGTTAGATGAGCGTGCAGTTGTTAAGCTAAACGAATACTGTTTTGGGACGGACTCCGTAATTTTGAACCTTGATTAAATAATGCGAATGACACCTGATCTGGCAACCTCACTCTCCAAGCTTCCACACCACACCAGCAGGTGACGTTTGTGCGTTTGTTAATGGGCCCTAAGCCCGTGCACACAGGAGATCTTTGGTGTAATCTTCAGTCGAACCATCGTCCCTTGAGTCCCAAAGTTTAGTCTCTGCTACTAGACCACTGCGGCCCTTCGGAGTTTCAAGGTTTACTTCAAAAGAATGAAAGAGAGTGCTACAGATAATTTCAAGGAATGATCGAAGAAAAGGTAATGGTATTTTCTCTTGCTAAGTAATTGCATTATAGAAAAAGGAAGAACAAAGGAAATACAACTTACGATGAACAGAACATTGTCAATTAGCAAATATAGATAGTTAAAATAGCTTAAGAATATTTCAATATTCTGCTGGATATTAATGATTTTTAGATATTCATCTTGTTACGATAATTTTTTTGAAAGAAACGTTGATTCTTCAATAATTCATTTTTTGAACTTGAATGAAGACTGAATTTTATAAGAATGGTCTAGTTTGTAACTGCCAGATAACTTCTACGTGAGCTAATAAATTTTAAAATAGGGGAAATGAAAATTTTGAAAAATCGTACTATTAGCTTTTGATATGATTTCTTTAATCATATAATATATGATGTCAAATTAAGTATCATTTTGATTCTTCACCACTTTGTCATTAAAAGCGATGGGGCTGATGACCTTTTCAAAGGTAACATGCGGTTATTAGTTCACCTGTAGTATGCATAGAACAAAGTAATCCAACTTGTTTCCCCGAAAACTACTCAAGGGAATCAGCCCACATTTTTGTTGCACAAAGAGCAAACAAGGAAAGCTCTACACATGGAGATCAAAAACAAAGTAACATTTTTCACTAAATATCATAATGAATTTACCAGATATCAAAATGATGTTAGATAAGAAGACCAAAAGATTTTAGCATAGAACTTCTCATCCAAATACATAGCAAAGGAAAGCAAACCCATACGGAATGTGCGAGTAGTTATTTTAACCTGAAGAGAATGAAACTGCGATGTAATATACCCGCTAACAATGTTGATTCCAGTGGCGGACTGGCGAGGTTGCCAGCTTGCCCGATGGCAAGTGGGCCCCCTTAAACAGAAGACAATTTGGGCCCCAGGAAATGTGGGAGAGAAAAAAAGAACTCTTTCTCTATAGTAAACTTTTCTATAGCAAATAAATAAAATATCCCTGTACCCAAGGTCCGTGTTTCTTATATAATATTTAACTTGCGGAATTTAAAATCAAATAACTTTAATCATAATATCGGTATTTTAAACGTAGAAAATTAAAGGGTGTTAAAAGGGATTTATTTTAAAGATGCGGAAAAATGAAATATATAATAAAAAATTAAATTAAATATATAATTAAATATAACAAATTAAAAATTAAATATATAATTAAATATAACAAATTAAAAATTAAATATATAATTTAATATATATATAATTTAATATATATATAATATATGAATTAATGTTACGATTACAGATATGTGTAGGCCCTCACTGACTCCTGGCAACCACTATTTTCAGACCCAGTCCGCCACTGGTTGATTCTATCCTTTTTTAAGCTTTCGCGATTCTTTTTTAACCTTCAGTTATCATTTTATGTAATTTGCAAAAATAAGAAAGGAAAATTGGAAAGATGATTAAAATAAATAAATTTTGATTCAAAATAATTCTTTAAATATAAGCAATAATCATTCAGTCTATTTTTATATTTTTCGTTTCGAAATACATCACTTGGAGTGTTTTCCTTGGTTTTGTCGTATACTAACATAATATGGCCAGTTTTGTGTAGCTTTGTAATAAATGAAAAAAATTAGCATGCATTTTAAACGTCTTCCCTTCAAACAATTAGGTCCAAAATTTCATTCAGATCAACTATTTTGATGTCAAGACCACATGCCGAAATTCTTTTATGTGGGAATTCTATTTTTCCATCCTAGCTTAATAGCGTAAGTTTAATTCCTTCCTAATAATATTTTTTCACTTTCCGAACGAGCTCATTTGAATAATTGTTGTCTCAGCGGAAAGATATCGAAAGATAAGATCACGCGCTATTGCCTCACTAATCACGTGATGCGTAGGTGCATTTCTCTGTTAAAACGGAGAGTTAATGTTTAATCCGTGTGATTTGCCTCTTAGATTTGCAATGGAATAGACGTGCGGTCCAGGAAGGCTTAACGAGCTACGGGGTTTTTTCCCCTGATAGCACAGCGGCGATGTCCAACTCCTTTAAATTAATGTAAGTTTACTATAAGCATTGCGTAGTGTTAAAAAATCCTAATAATGTCTAAACCCTAAATCTCTCTCTTGTCAAATATGTAAATACTTTATCTCTGTAAATATCTTTCACTTATGTTTGTTTTAATAAATTTAATTGGTGTTTAATTGAGTTTTTCTTTTGGTCTTACACCCCGCTAGATGCGAGATTAAATTAGGCCTCAGTTAAGAGATAGGAAGAGTTGATTTACTGTAAAATTGTTGGCTCTTGCCGGGATTTCATTTTCCCCAAAATGATCAATCTCTGCAGAATTTTGACATTAGTTTGGAGAATGGAAATCTATTAATTACTACATTTATGCAGCCAGTATCGTTTTAGAGATATCGCATTCACATATGCACGAATATACAGACCGACATAATATTCAACACTTGTCAGAGTTGATACAAATTTTGACACAAAATCACAAGTCAGATGTTAAAGCTATGTACCAACTTTCATCTATAGATCTCTGCATTTTTGAGTTATCGTGTCCGCATGCACTCGAACAGACAGAAAAACAGATTTTTCGAAGAAGGATTTCGTCCAAATTTTGATAGGAACCTGCAATTTTCGTGTACATATGAAATTTTATTTGTTTAGATCATAGGTTCCCAACCTGTGGTATGCGTACTCCTGGGGGTACGCAAAGGACCAGTTGGGGTATGCGAACTCAAAGTTGGTAATGACGGCGCTAAAAAATATAGAGGATTAAAAATGTTACAGAATTTCGGTTCCCCAAGTTTGTGTGGAAAGTAAAAGTAAAAGTTGTGCAAGTTCTAAAGTGTACGCTCAAAATAATGTGAAATTATTACAATATTGTTTCATTTGCTTTAACGTTTAACTAATACTATTTCAAAAATGAATTAAAATGTAAAATCAAAAATAAGTCCAGCCAATGTTATTAATTCGAGTCATTTGACTCTTAAGCTCACCTAAGCCCTTAACAATATTGATAAAAACTACTTTGCATAGACGGATGGTTGGAGGGGGTACAAAAAAATAAAGACTGATCAAGGGGTACGCGAGGGAAAAAAGTTTGGGAAACACTGGTCTAGATTTTTCTATTTTTAAGCTATCGTCACAGACAGACTAACACAATTCCAAAATTTTTTTTCAACTCTGGGCGGTCTATAACGTGAAGAATCATCAAAATCGCGATGTCGAATTTTTTGACGATTACAATATTGCATTATTTAAAAGTTTCTCCGATTTCCTTGTCTTCCCCACAAATTATTAACTCATAAATATTTTAACTCTCCAAGAGGTTTATATCTATTCTTTCACAAACGCAAATCAAGTGAAGAAATCTAGAATCAAAAAGGATTCAAAGTTAAACACAAAAGATACATTACCAGAAAGAGTCATCATTGCTTCAAGCAACCGAAAGTAATTATATATATTTTTGGAGGAGACAGTTTACGAAACATTAAACTCATTCATTCTACATTTTCTGTTTAATGTTTGCAAATGACTTGAACACAGTAACAAATTGGTGTTCCACTTTTGTCCGCACATCTCGCTAATGGTATTAGCTGAATGATAAGAAAAGATTTGTGTGCATTATGCATTTTTAAGCGAGGCAGTTTTGCTTTAACGTTGTTCGATTTTTTAACCATAGCTCTTAACACTATATTGGGAAATTCATAACGGAAAGGGAGTTTCAAGCATTTCGAAACTAGAAAAGGGATTTATGCTTCCATCTACATTTGTATGTATCTATGATTCGTAATTTCTTTTCAAATTCAGATTATGCGATTTTTTCTAGTACAAATGTGAAATAAATAGGCACATTAGGTTTTTTCATTGATTGTTACTTATTTTAAATATTTGTTTTCTAGACATTTCCTATAAATTCAATATAACGTGCTAATGTGACAAAAAAAGGAATAAAGAAAGAAGAACTAAGTTTTTAAAACTCCACTTTCATTAGTGTACTAAAAAGTGTTTTTTATTATTATTTTGACTATCTTGTAATAGACTTATAATAAATTTAATAAAAACAGTTTTCAAAAACATTCTTTTATTAGTGTACTAAAAATAGAGATTATTTTAATTTATTTTCTACTGTTCAGATTTTAATTTACAATACAATATTATAAGTTTTATGAAATCTTGAAATCAATTTTTTTCTCAACTTCCCTACAAGATGGCGCCACCTGTATTGAATCGAAATTTAATTAAATTGATCAATTAACTGATAATTAAGTTCTGAAAATATTAAATTAGTGTACTATGATCGAAAATACACAAATGTGCAAAATTTCAAAACTGTGTTACATCAGATAGTGAGTGAAAAATCGATTACAAATTTCCATCTTTAGAAACATGAAATCAAATTAAATAATGGTGTAAAAATAGATTGATCGGTTTTTTGAAATCATGATATATATTCAGAAATTCAAAACATTTCTGGAAATACTTAAGTCATCTAAAATGGTCAAATGCCTCAATTTTTATGACTCACTTTTTATGTTTGTCAAAATACAAGCTTCCGTTGAATTAATTTGCGCCTCAAACTGCTGTGTTACTGAAATCAGGAATCTGGCTTGTCCCTTCAATTGTCATAGTCATCCGACAGGCGATCAAACTTGCTGGACGTGTGTTTAGTAAGTCAAGATAGAACCTGAAAGGAAAATATCAATCCAAAGAAGCAACATCAAATCAACAAAAATTAAGAACTGTTAAGATTCACGTGAAAGATAAAGTGTTTTTGAAAGTGCATCGTTATGTTTATCTTATAAGCAAACATTCATATTCCTTAAAATAGTGAAGCATTATTTCAAGAATAGTAACACATTCTTTGATAGGACATAGTACAAAGAAATTCAATTAACAGAAATAAAATGGCGAAACACAAACAATTTTTGTTCCCTTTTAAGTACAATAAAAAAATCTTTTATTTAACTTTTGAACCCAATAAATGCGAAATATACTCTATTTCTTCGGATTTTAAATTTTACAGAAGCAAGCCTCCATATTCAGTCAAGCTGTGTTTCATTAAAATCATTCGTTCATGTAAACATTGTTCCCCCGAGTTCTCGTAATTTAATTGGAAAAGAAAATCTATCAAGAAAATACACTGTTTTCCTTAACCCAAGACTACCAAATCCTTGCCAGAAAAATCGATTACAAATTCAATCCTAATTGGCTCAACACCAAGTAAATAATTTTTATAAAAAATCATGTCTGTTACAGGAGAATACAAATTTTCTTATTAACGCCTTTTATTTTTAAAAGATCCGAAATTTAAATTTTTATAGAAGTAAATATAAACAGAACAATTGCTTTTAATTAAAAACCACTTTTTAATCTAAAGTTGCGAGTTTGAATTTTCGCAACACTATTATATTATTTTACTATCAAATTTCAGATAAACTTTTTTGTCTTGAGTTTTCTACACTTGACATCTGTAAGCAGTACAACGGCGTTTAGATAAATACGTTCATTAATATAAATTATGTTTATTTACGCTTTAAGAGTTTATTCGTTAACCCTTCAGCACAAGCACCCATTTTTGGAACATTAGCACGCGCACGGGGTCATTTTGACCCCAAATTGTTAGACATTTACTCCTTATTTTATTGGCTATTTGTACAAATACAAAATATGGTCAAAGTATAAAAAAAAATTTTCGTACAACTAACTTGTATTTAAGACACAAATGCGATTTTTAATACGAAAAAGGAAAATTGAACGCATCTTCTTTTTTCCATACTTTTTCTGTATTATTTTCTTCTCTGCTGCGCACGTTCATACGCTGCCATAGCAATAATGTTAAATGAATCAGAAACGCTGGCACATGCACGGGTCAATTTGACCCCAAGCCCCCCAGTAAAAAGGAGGAACCCCGTTTCACCGGCTCTTATCTTCTTCTAGCTCCCCCATGAAGGTACAGGAAGCAACAAGAGCAAGTTTTTAGAAATTCCCAGAATTTCTTAACAAAAGAGAAAGGGTGGGGTCCAAAAGACTCCATGCGTGTGCTGATGACGGGTTAAAGAAAATCCTCCAAAAATGAACATAATCATTTTGAGAAAATTCAGGTTTAACTGCCTGAGCAACAACCGAAAGATTTTCATCATGAAATCGGAGGGGAGTTTAATATAAATTCGTTTATTAGATTCTTTCATATTTATAACTTTCAGATACAGTATATTTTTTAAAAATTTGAACCATTATAGAAGTAAACAGTTTTTTATTTAAAACCCACAACGGTCTAGCCTACCCGAAAGGGTGTAAGGCCTTTAGCAGACCGGTGGAGAAATACATAAGAAATACAGAAAGTCAAAATGACACGACACACAAAAAAGCATCACAAACACAGAACAGAACGTTACAAACACTGCAAAAAAGGGGCAACAACAAAAGTGAATTAAGTGAACCAAAACACACACACGGAAGAAAAGAAAAAATAACCAAATACGCCACCAATCGATAGTACACTTAATGAAAACCATAAATTAATTCAATTTTGTTTGATTTTAATCACCAGATCTGGAGCTAACATTAAAAATATTCAAAAAGAGGAGCCCCTAGAGTGTATCCAAATGAGTACAAGTACAAGCTCAACACAATACACCAGCGAAAAGAAGTAAGTAAAATAAAAATTTTAAAGGTATAAATTAAAAATCTTACAAAAGGGGCATTAAAAACAGACCCCTCGGTCCCTCACCAGTCTAGAAAACAATAAAATCCACAAAAATCCACCTCAGTCAAACAACAATAAAAATACAAGGATAAAATGATTGAATTTTAAAAATACGAAGGATAGAAATAACGGTTACAATTGGGATTCCCCAAGGGTGAATGCTCAACAAACTCCAGGACACCCAAAAATTTTAATAAGTCCAAGATTAGCCTAAAAACAATATAATCAGCTAAAATTAACTACGTAGAAAAAGTGCCAAGAACCTAGCACCGGTAGAAGGGACAACCCACTTAAAATTTTTCTAATCTACGGTGTTAAGGGAAAAGAGTTAAGATATCTTAAAATTAAAAGCAATTTCACACTGGGCCCTTTAATGAATCACAAATGCTGTTACTAATACTATATGCTTTCATTAATTTATTTATTGCCATTTTAGTATGCATTAAATTTTTAAACTATATCTTCTTATTTTGCTCTGCAGGCTTCTTCAGGTGGAATTCTTTGGTGAGGATGCAGTCAAATATATAATGATCTGCATCGCCCACCTGGCCACAAGAACAACTTGGGGAACTCAACAGATGAAGAGTAAGCAATGAAGCAAGAGAAGAAGTAAACAATGTCTATTCGCACACCATTGTGTTCAATGAAAAGCATTCTTTGACATGAAAATTGTTTATCTGAGCTCTTGTAATTGGAAGATTCCCTTTAAAAAAGGCGTCATCCTTAATCAACAGCTATGGAATACTTTTCAGAAAGTTCATTCTTAATTGGAAAAACAGCAAACAAAAAATTTTCGTAACAAAATCATGGCTGTTGCAGTAGAATAAAAGTTCTCTTATTAACGTCTTTTATTTTTAGAAGTTTCGAAATTTAAGTTCCTGTAGGAACAAATATAAACAGAACAACTGCTTTTAATTAAGACTACTTTTAATGTAAATGTTGTCTGCTTCAGTTATAAAATTTCAAAATTATTTTACCATTCCGAAATTTCGGATGCGCTTTATTTCCTTGAATTTGAACTCCTACAACCATTAACATTTGTACACAATATAACTGCGTTTAATTAAATTTATTCTTTATTGTGATAGTTGTTTACCTAACCTTTCATTATTTACTACTTGTGGAAAATCCTTCAGAAACATCTAACCCAAAACTGCATCATCATTTTGAAACAAATCCATCTTAACTATGTTAACAACCACCAAACTATTCTCATCACGAAATTACGAGGGCGGAATGGTATAATACACATTCTTTCATTTTTAAAACTTTCCGATAATAACATTTCTTAAAATTTCAATCATTATAGACGCAAACAACGTCCCTAAACACCGCGATTGTGTTTCATTAAAGTCATTCTTTAACGTAAATATTGTTTATCCGAGATCTTATAATTTACCCCGCAAGAAAGATCTCCCTAAAAAAGGACGTTTTCCTAAACCCACACTACCAAATCCTTTTCAGAAAATTCAGTCGTCATCTGGTTTGTGCAGCTTAGGAAATCCCTAACCGACATCTACGAAATTTGCTGACAAGTCTCCATTGCATTAAGAAAGTGGGGATGCAACGATTTGGCGACCGCGAGTGAGTTGGAAATAAAAAAAGGAGGATAATTTCGACCATCGTTAGTAGAACGATTCCCCTTACTTCCCGTCTGAAAAATTCGCTGATTCTATGAGTCATTAAGGCAAACCATAACGATGAGAACTGCCAGATTTTGAAAACTCCTCTCTTTCCAGCTATTTTTTTCAGAGCCCTGTTTGCCAAACCGGAAACGACAGAGCTACATTTTTAATTTGAATACAGTTCTCTGGAAAACATTACAGTACCATTAGGTTTGCAACAGCGCTTTTGGAATTTCAGGTTAACTAATTGAGGGATTGTATTCAATTAGGAAAAAAAATTTTCTTAGGAGAGGAGAAAGACAAAAATGAGGTACTTCGAGGAAATACGAATTCAAGAAATAGAATTTTTATCATATTCATTTGTACTTTATCGGGAAGAAGTACGGGAATTCTAATTAAATTCTGCAGTATTGATTCTTTTCACTCATCATGTATGAAGGTCAGTGAAGTTAGATGATATGTCTCCTTTTTGTGTATCAAACATATCTGATACGAGTATATTAATGTACTTTTATTTATTTATTAATATTAATATTTAAAATGAAATGAGCCGAGTTTACCTAAAATAAGAAATTTCTCTAGAGTTTTGATCAAGTATTAAATGTAAAGACACACCCAGAAAACTTTTGGTGTTAATACACTAAGCTTTCAGTTTTGAGACAAAAACTGCCATGAAAGTTTCATTATACAGAATGGTCATAAATTAGTGAACCCATTTCAAAAATTAATTTTTAAAAATGTTAAAACTGAGTTTTTTAAATGAGACAGCAAATAAAAAAGTTTTTTAAGAAAAGTGGCGTACCATTGCTTCGTTCTGAATTTGTTATAGCGAGAAATATCCATACGCAATGGCTTCCGATCAGCAGAAGCCGATGCGCGTTTTCTGGATCCCTTTTTTAGTTTTTCTTGAATATCTCGAAAACTTTTCAGTTTTCAATTTATAATTGATTTAAAAAATAAAGAGCGTAGAATTCCCTACAAATACATGCTCCAATTTTTCTTCTAGCTTTAATAGTTTCACAGATAATGGCTCTCAGAAATTGGAGATGTCCAATAATTTACGAACACCTAGACCACCGCAACGGTGCGTTATCTGTCTAAAAAATACTTTTTAAAATGCGCTCTCATTAAAAAGAATACCGTAGTTGTAACATTGATAGGTTTTTTATAAATTTTTGAAATGGGTTCTAATAATTTATGACCACCCTGTATTATGCTCTAATATTGAAGTAAAGTTTTAAAATTTTATTCTGTTAATGCATAACTTGATCTATTATGCGTGCTTATGAAGTTCGTCTTAAACCCTAAAAGCCCTATTTTTTAAAAATTGATTTTAAAATTTTTTTATTTTTATTTCTTGAAGAAAACGTGGGAAAAATACTTTTAAAAAATCCTATTTTGTTTTAAGTATGATTTATGGATAAAAAACAGTTCGTTACCACCTGACAACACTTGGCCTTATTTCAGAAAAAAATTCTTTTAAAAAATTCTATAATATCAAACACAGCTTAATATTAATACGGATAATGAATTTCTTTCAACATTGTAGAATAAAATACGATATTCTCAAGCGTGCAAACAAAGCTAAAAAGATGCAGCCTCAAGTGAAAACATCAATTTATTTTTATTTTTTATCAGCACTCAGGTTGCCATCTATATGTCGTAAATTGATTTAATAAAAATTTCAGTATGTATCCTATTGGCAACAACAGGCATTAGAGCTAAAATATTGAGAATAGGGCTGAAGAAGACAAAATTGGGTATGTTGCTTAAAGGCCAACACTAGGAGTTTAAGGGTTAATAAAGCGTATTAGAAAAATAACTGACGCAGGACACTTTTTCCTTTTTCTTGCACGAAGTGTCAGTGTATCTTATCTTTTAAACATATTCTAGTGCATTGCCCGAGTTTCGACATTCATATCGTTTCATATCGTCGATTCAATCGTTTTGGTAGAAACATTTGTTTAAAAGACTTGTTAGGTGTAACCCCCCCCCCTAATTTATTTCATTTTTTAAGTGATCTTGGTATTTATGAGCTTATTTGAGTTCTTTCCGTTGGTTTTTGTTTTTCTTTGTTTGTGTGTGGGTCCTTTAGACAAATTAGAATAGTTCTTAAAAAATGAAGTGTTTGGCGCAGCATGGCCAAAAATGGCTTTTGCGCCATAAAAGCCAACCCAACCCCTTTTTCTTGAAGCGTCTATTCAAAACGGTATACAAGACTTTTCCACACTCACTGTTACAATTACCTAACTTATTTTTTAAATCAGATACTTACTAATACTAATTACTTAGGGGTTTATAATAGCAGTCTGTCTTGAAGCAGCCCGAAGGCTATTTGAAATGGACACTGTAATTTTGAACCGTGATCAGATGGAGAGGATGACACCTAAGTCGACATCCCCTCTCCAAACTTCCACCCCACTACAGAGGAAGAAAATTTGATTTGTATTTTTTAAGAAAATTTGATTGTCGGTAGACTTAGCATGAACCGGACCCACGTACACGGTGAATGTTTAGTAGAATCCGGTCTCGAACCAGGAGCCTTCCTTTCTCGAAGCCGAGACCTTACCATCTGGCCGAAATAGCCCTATTTTTTATTTTCCAATAAATGTTGAATAGATCTATATAAAAGATTATAAGGAATGTAGGAAAATAATTTTCTTTTTATTTTAATTTGTAATTTATAAATTTAAAATATTGAATCCTTAAAAAAATTATCTACTATAAAGATATTCTTTCAGTTAAAAAAGCAGTAAGACAACTCGACAGACATATAAAATACAACTCAATTAGGAAACTACTGTTTAATTTTTTAAACTGACGGAAAAGAAATATTAAATATTAAAAAAACTTTAAGAAAAAACCGCTTTTATAAATGCATTAAAAAAGAAATAATTTTTTCTCAAAAATCTGGAGGTAAAAAAAATCGTAAAAGCGTGAGGCGCTGGTTTTATATCTTTCTCCTATTGTTTTCAGCACCTCACGCTTTTACGGTTTTTGTTTTGACTTCTAGATTTTTGAAAAAAAAATTATTTTCTCTTTTTTAATGCATTGGTAAAAGCGGGTTTTTTAAAACTTTTTTATATTTATTATTTTCTAATTTTTAGTCTTTAATTTATAATAGTCTTTAATTTATTTTGAATCAATTTTTCATGAACTAATTCCAACAATTATTTTATTGAAAAGAGCTCTAAAATTACTGAAATATTGCATTGTCATCAAGACCCAATGAATATACAAAATTTCAGAACTCTAGTGCATTAAGAAATGAGTGAAAAATCGATCACAAAATTCCAACCTTACATACATATAAACTTGGAAACATTTCGAACCTAGTAAAAGCGTTTAAAAATGGTTGTGATACAAATATGAATCAAGGAGCAAAATCAGTAAACGTTAAATATGAAAATGAAACTTTAAATATTTTGAAATATTTATTTTTACCAAAAGATTTATATGCTTAGTTGTTACTAGGCATTTTAAGTGCAAAAGGCAGTTACTAGAAATACGAAATATTCATCACTGTCAAAATTTGAATATTGCTTTCAACTCTTTCGGCCTTTCCAAAAAAGAGCTATATCCCTCCCCCTTCTCCTTAGGCCTGCAAATGATGTTGTTACTCCCCCTGATCGGAAACATTCCATAATTTAAATCAATTCAAGTTGTCACCACCTTCACCATTAGTTCTGTCATTCCTGTGTCAAAAATCAATGCGTCAAGCCTGTGATGAAGTCTAGTTGCCGGTGCGCTTCATTGGCAGATAAGCACGACAAACTCAATTAGTAGTTAGTCATTTTGAATTAATTACTATAATCCTCCTGCAATCAGCAATAATTCATTAAACTCCAGTGACGCATAACATGCATACACTGCGTTTGACATTATCTCTCATTGAGCAGGTTAACTCATGAATCAGTGAATGAGTGCTTCAAACATCGCGATATTGGGTGTCTACGCATTTAGAACTCAAACGCATTCCGCGCGTACAAATTAGCTAAAAGGTGTTGCGCATTCCGGAGGCTCTGCGTTTATTAGAAGAGCAATTTGAACTTGAAATGCGAGCAACTCACACATCGACAAGTCGGAAATGCTACAGCTAGGAAGTTCAAATCATTGGAAGCTGAATGAAAGGGATTTGGACCTGGTTAATCTTTAGCTGGTATGGAATAAACTGGAAGCGTCCTTTTAGATAATTTTGAATTTTAAAATCATTGCGACATTCTCTTATATTGTTGGTTAAGCTTTGTAGTCTGAGTTGTTTAAATATACAGTTTAAACCTGATAGAATCACAATAAAAATTTGATTTATTCAAATATTCGAATTAAAGAACACTAGTTCTAAAAATAAGAATGAAAAGAGAAAACGACAGTAACAGTAAAAATTTATTTTTAATATTTGACACTTTTAATAAATAATGCAAAAATATGAAATTGTGAACAACTTTAATAAATGAAGAGACAATAATTAAAATGTTAAAGATTTTTTTATAATTTTAATAATAGTAATATTAATAAATAAGTAATTAATTTTAATGAATAAACGGTAAATAGTATTCTGAATACGAATACCGTACAACAAAACTTTTAAATAAACAGACACCCAATTGGCGCTACGTAAAGAAAAATCACACGATGAATGCAAGGCACGAACATATTTAACTATCAAAAAAATTCAGAAATAAAAAGAGTTTTTTACAATTTTTCACTTTGACTTCGAATCAGCCAAAATAAAACGGAATTATAGATATATTTAAAACAAACCTTCGAATTAGCCAAATTCTAACGCAATAATTTTCTTCTTAAGCTTAGTTATATTTTTAGTCCATTTTACGTGCATTCTTACATTAATAAAATATTTCATAAGATTGCTATTAATATCAATAGTCAACCTCGAATTTGATTACAGCCAATTATAATTACAATAATACAGTTATCGGAATTGATATTTATTAAAAAACAATCAAATTTTATGAGCATTTTCACACGACACTGTCTTTTTCTTTTTTCTATCATATACTTTTTCCTCTTTTTTCATGAACAACCGACTTTAAAACAAATCAAACAACAAGTCAAATATTTAGCATCTGCGTCTAAGGTTTAAACAGAACTAAAAAAATATTTGAAATGGTTTCTAACTCTTTTTAAAAACTTGTATATATCGCCCACATTACAATTACAAACGCCTTCCATGTAGAAAGAAAGCAGTTCATGATAAACTGGAGAAAGTAAATAACCTAAGTGTATCATCTTGCTTCGAAATAAGTAGCTTTGTTTCGTTCGTCTGGCATGAGGTTTGCTGCATTTTATTCGAATTTGATTTCTCCTTTTGATAAAGACTTTACAATTCTGTTTTTAACAAAATGATTATAGAAATGTTTTTTTCCTTTATTTTATTATTTGTTCTTGGCGCTTGTAGTTTAAGATTACATAATGATATTCACGAATATCTTAATATTGTTGATAAAAATGTGTAGAGATTTGCTAATTGAAACAGACCTGTTTAAAAAATAAATTGTAGAAATTGAAATAGGCAGATTAATTTATTTCCTGCATATATCAACTAATTTAAATGTTGAAAACTCCATATACTTGGATGGACTTTTTCAATATTTTTGATAGCAACAGAATTCTTTTACATGTTAACATCTAAATGTTTAAACTTACCTTTTGTTCTTGGTATCTATAATATTTTCAATTCTTTAGATTTGGTTGTTTTGCTTAATTAATGAATTTTTAGTTTTTAAATTGCACCTTGATATGTCTTGTTTACTTTGTTTTTGTATGTTCATATATAACAAGTTATATTTTGGTTTATATTAATATATATATTATATAATTGTAGAAGACAAAATACCCTTTTTTTCCCTGTCCTTCAGTAACTTCACTTTTACAACATTGCTTAAATCTTATATTAAACTATTCACACATTACCAAGTATTTAAATGCTTTTTATGTGAATTTACTAATAAAAAATGCTTACTCTCTTTTTTAGAGACAAGTATCCCGAAATGCTTTGTTAAAATCGTTATTTTTTAACATGTTGATAGCTAAGAAGTGTATTTTAGATAATTTTGGACATAATACATTGAAATAAATTCAAAAGAATCGGAAGTCTACAAAGATATCAGCAAGACACTAGTAAAACCGAGTTACATTTTGTCATTAAATACTTTCACGCAATATATGTTTATATATAAGAAAAACTCATGTCAATTGAATATATTCGTACTTCAAATGTTATCTGAAATGTTATATTCTCAGCTGGACATTTTATTCTCCAATTTCTATTATCCGTAAAGCCATTTTCATTTATATTATTTTACTTCTATTGTAATTCCTTAACATCATTACGAAACTGTAACAAACAGGACTCAAGCACTCCCGAAATTTTACTCATTTTTTTTATTTTTTCACAATTGTACTAACCCGCTACCAGGTTTATTTTTGAGAAACTTGATACTAAATTTCCTGAATAGGGTGATAGGGATTTGAAGTTAAACAAGAAATGTAACTTTGTTGCAAACCATCTTGCTCCTTCGAAGCAGCAATAGTGGAGAAACACATTTCAGAAATCGATATCTTGTTAAGAAGTACATTTTTTGTTCAGCCCTTTGGGAGGTTAGTCAGAGCTTGGCACGAATTGCAAAACTTCCCTCTTGCGAAGCCTTAATGGTGCAAGAGGAAAAATATTTATATAATCAAACACCAAATAAGAATGGAGAGTAAAGTTTTGAAAATCTGTATAGTTTTGGCTGTTTCCATAAAGAAAATGTATTTTAAAATTAAGTTTAAATTTATCCGAAACATTTTACGAATCAATTTATCGAAGTTATAAACAGTTTGCAACGATATTTGTTTATTTTTCTAAGGTGCCTGCTTCGTAATCAAAGATTAAAAGTTACGTACAGTATTATATAACAAAGCTTCTACCATATTCTGTATTAAATTAGTCAATTAGTTTAAATTTTAGTTCCGCACATACAAGAAATACATGCATAAAGCAATTGTTCTCTCTATATTATAGATTAGTTTCCGCATAAAGTTTGATTTAAAAATTCACGAAGCAGACACTATGCTTTAAAACGCATTAAAGTATAGTTCTCGTATTTTAGCACATTCATCGAACATCAAGTTTAGGTAATTTGGAAAATTGAAAAGGTAGGTAATTTAGGTAATATTGAGATATGAAAGTTTCGTAATTGTTTAATAAAACAAGTTCATTGTTCTTAAAAAAATTTACATGAATATTTTTCTTTCAAAATTTCAGTTTTTAGAAAGTTTGCAATTCAATTTATTATTATTTTGTTCATTTTTTAAATAAAATACTAATAATGTTTTGGAAATTTCGCATGATTTTATAAAATAAAGCACAAACGAAATGTTTAGCCTTTGGTTTCAATAAGTAGCATACATTATTTGAAATATAATAACATAAGGAATCTTATTAACTTAAAGTAAGGAATTACAGCTCTAAAATAAACATATTTTAGAAATATTTGATCTGTAAATAAAAATTGTAGGATAAAATTCAAAAAATATTATTCGACATATTTATTTTTTGAGGCTCAGCCGTCATAGCACATAAAATTTTTTCATTGCATGTAACCTAATAAATTAACACCCTAATCTGTTTCTTTTCTAGTTGATATGCCCAAATACTTATCAGTAAGTTGCTACTATATATATTTTATGCAAAATTCATAAAGTTATTTGAATTAGCAATTGAAGTTACCTTATACAAAAGAGGAAATAAAACGCTGACAATTTTAAGTTACATAGTTCATTTGATCAGCATTTTCTTTGGGGGTAAGTTCTTTCAAATGAAGAAGGAATCACAAATCATCAAAAAAAAACTTGCGAAAACTTTTTCGTTCTTATATATTTTAAGCAGAACACAAGTTGTTTTCATTTTAATCTTGCCTATCTGGATAATAATAATGTTCTAGTCTCTTTTTTCGAATTTTAATCCTGAAAGTGTCAGCAAATATTATTATTAAATAGCAAATTCTTCCAAGAATTGGAAGATTCGATCCCTAGAGATTGTTTAAATATTCTATTTTTAGTTTGGAAGAAAAAGTTTTGCTTGTATGATGAAAAGGATTGCGTAAATAAGTTGAAGCAACAATAGAAAAATTATTTTTACATGCCGTCCATAATTTAACAGCTGAATAAAAACACTAGATAAAAAAATTTAAAATCCCAAGTGTGTTCAATTTGATAGTTAAATAGAATTTTGATGTAACATTTTAAAACAGACAATCTGCTTTCTTAGCTAACTGCATCTTACCAAGCAATTCATTAAATGAATATTTTCACTGAATGACACAAAAATGTACGCAATTATTCAATTTTCTTTATACAAGTATTGATAATCGTAATAAGCAGTAAAAAAGGAATCTCTAGCAAATCATTCCGAAGTCAAATTAATGTCACAAGCTTTCTCCAATATACACCAAAATAATTTAATCAATTTATTTTAAAAAGTTGAATGAGCAGTGCAATAAATATTTTTCGTTTAATATTTTAATATAGAAGTTAAACTCACCGACATTTCCATGCCTTTTAAAACTTTCCACTAAACTGGAAGAATAACATCCAAAATGGCATATATAAAAATAATCCATCATCTTTGCACTCTTAAAAAAATTCTTCATTTCTGAAAGGTTTAGTGGAAAAACCGTACTAGATCCCTGTCTCCTTCCACGTTCTTAAAAGCTTGAATCCGTTCGTCAATTCTAAAAAAAAATTATATTGGTTTCTGCTTGTAAATCACTATATTAAATCACAAAAAAAGTTTCATCCAATATTTTCAATTCAAGCAACGAACCTTGTTGAAAAACTAAGCCGAAACAATAAATTTATGGGTGTTTTCTTTTAATATACCGTATTAAAAAGTGGATTTTGATAGTGGCAAGTGTTTTATGAAAAAAATTTTGATGTTAAATACTAGTTCATAATTTAATTTGGATTTGCTGCTCTAAGTTTAAATCCTCATAGCATATTCCTTTTATTATTTATTATTTTATTATTATTATTTATTTATTTTATATTTTTGCTGTGTTAATTTTGAATATTATTTGAAAACAAACATCATGATAAAAATTTTGACAATAGTTGAATGCTTTTTAAAGTATATACTATTCACATCTTAAATATTCACAGAAAAATTAATTGTCGACATCGGTATGAATGTTTATCAACGTGAAAAACGTTTGCTAGCGGGCATGTCAAAAACGTCAAAATCACAAGAAAAGCATTTCCAAGTCTAGAAAGCAGACTGGTGCAGATTTATTTTTCATGCGATAAGAACAGACAATGTCAAAATTTTGCATAAAGATAATAATTCGTATTTTATGTCTGTTAAAGGTCTAGATACATAAGCATACTGATTACCTTTGCCTCCACGCAGTTTTTTCTTATATTAAAGCAGCTCCAGTTTAATCTGCAATTAGTATGCACTGTTTGAAACTCTAAAATATTGCATTTTCCACTTTTTATCCTTTTAATTATTATAATCCTTCCTTTTTAGCCATTATCGCTGCTTTTTTATATTTTTAACTATCATAATTTTTTTAACTATTTTCATTGGGTTTTTTTACATTTTTTAACTATTATTATCATGTTAATCAGTTACAGAAGCAATAACTTGTAACAAAATTCACAACCCTACCAACTAATGATTGCATTTATGATTTAGTAACAATGCGGATTTTAAGATACTCACAAGTTTTGAGCCAGTTAATACATTCTCGGATAAAGCTTAGATTTCTCTTTTTAATTTATGGTCTTCACAGGAATAAATGGATTTAAAAAATTTTTCATCTTAAAATTTTCAGAAATGAAACTTATATTAGTATATTCATCACAAAAAAATATGCTCAAAAGTATGCATAAATAATGGAAATGTGTTGTATGAAACCAAAATATTTAAGATTTCCTTTCATCAAGTATTGAATAATCATGTATTATCTCAGAATTTTTAAATAAATCTCGTAATATATAATAATGAATAAATTTTCTTGGAAATCTTGGTAACATTATTTTATATCATTTTTCCTTAACATTCGAAACATTCACATGCGCCATTAAAAAAAGTGTAAAGAAATGCATGAATTTCTATTGAAGGAAATACCAAAGAAATTTTGTAGTATCAGATTGCTTTCTCAAATGCTATCTTTCAAGCACGTCATAGTGGAATTTGCTTATGTATTTCAGAAAATAGAGATATCTAAAACACAAATATGGAGCATTGGAAATGTTAGAGGAAGGCTAAATCCCAAAGAGCATGAACAGTTTGGAGAAAATATTGTCGAATAGTTTGAAACGTTTTATGCATTTTTCCACTTTGAAATCGAAGACTATGCTCAAGAATCCAAGAAAAAACGGAGAGTATCGCATTTATGCCAAACATGTTGGAAATCTAAAGTATCGTATGAAATAAAAAGGATGTTACGGTAACAGCTTTCACCAACTCGATCAGTTTTCCAGATGCATTGTAGATGTATTTTTCTCAGGTCACATACATTAAACGCGTTCGAAAAATATTGCATATATATTTGAAAAATTCATATATATGAAAAATGCATAATAATGAAACTGTTTAGAGAGAAATAAAAAAGTACAAGGGATAAAATGAATTGTTTCTTGAATCCTGAAAAAGAAAAATGCATCCAATTTGAAAAATTTCATTTTTAAGATTATAGAATCAAAAATTAGCATATTTTATATTATAAAATACTAGCTGATACCCGCGACTTCTTTCGCATAGTCTAATTATTGGGACTTTTAGTATCTCCACAGACTTCAAGATATTAATGTACCAGGATCTCTTTACAGCATTCTTGGTTTTCCCTCTTGTTGCAGGATAAGGCTGCCAGGTGAACTGACTCCGGAGCACATTTAGAAATATTTTCAAAAATTAATTAAAATTAAACAGAATGTCACATGGAAATTAATTGGAATCGTTGAAAGGCTAATTCTTTGAACTTTAAGATGATGTTAAAATGGTTTTTGTGCGATAATATGCTCCGAAGTTATTGCGGGAAAGCGTTAAAATTTAAGGTTATTTTAAATTAATTCAAGTTTTAATCAAAATTTCGAAAAATCCTTTATTAATGAGCATCTACTTCAAAGAAGCAACCACCTACCAAATTCAAGTTTCTAGTCCCAGTGGTTTGGCAGATTTCTTGATGAGTCAGTGAGTGACTTTTTCTTTTATATAATACAAGTTATTCTACTTAACTTTATACTTATTTCATTATGACTTTCAAAAAAAGAAAGTGTATCTTTCGTATGTCTGTTATTTGAACGGCTTCCAACAAAAATGGGCCCAAAAAATCATTTATCTCCGCGCTTCGGGAAAGCGCTACATAACGGGACTGAAAAACCGAAATAAAATTAAGAAATAGGAAAATGTATTAGTAGTTCTTAGCAGTAAGCGCACGGCGTTGACCGTGGCATAAAGGCTTCAACAAAATAAAAAAGCCCAGAATGATATAAAGTTTCAGAAACGAAGTCAAAATAAATATATGATTTTGCCCGCTTATTTTTCTTCGCAGCAACGACATTAAGTGAAGATAGGTTTTGAAAAAAAGCAACAATGAAATTGTAAAGTTTGTGCAAACGATGCTATTAGAATTTAAACTGAGCAAAAAAAAGTCTAGTTTCTCGGTACAACCATTTGCCCCATGGAGTAGTAATTCAGTAGGCTGACACAATAAAATCTTCGGATCCTCTTTCAAATAATTAATAGGCGACATTAGATATTTTGAATTAAAGTCATCCAACGAAATGATTTAAAATTGAAGTTACATTACCAAATAAAGCATCATTTTTGAAAAAAAAATTAGAATTTATCAGAATGATTCCTATAAACCACGTAAAATGTTAAATAATGAAAGTCAAATGAAATTTTGTATGATTTCAAATGGACTAATACACCTGAAAAGATAAAGACAAACATATCTAAGACATCGAATATCTTTGATATTCGTCTATGGATTGGATGGACAGTGTACACCGCCTAAGAGCATCGCAGGATATTATTTCTGCTTCTTCTAGTACAGCCTGCCCTTGTTTTCGACGTTTCCATGTCTTGTTTCCATTGTTCCAAGTGTAATACTTGGGAACTTACTGTGCAATAGGGTGCGTGCAAACTCATCTTGGGTGCGAAGTCTGAAGAAAGATGCGAGTGTTGCTTCCTCAGGTGCTGGGAACGTTAAGTAGCATTTTCTGTCGTGAAGTAGTCTCTCTGACCATTTTCAAGGTAGACGCTTAGATGAATCACGGTGAGGTGTCGCTCGTGACTCGGGAAGTCATTAAAACGATAATTATTTGCTCTATCTATTGGTGAATAGATTGGTTTTCTATGATCATTATTTCTCATAGATCGGCCAAAAACGTGCGAAGAATCACCCAATTAAATAAAAAAATTTCTAAATTAAATTTTAAAATTTCGGTATTGAGGTGCATTGAATCACCATTACAACTACCTATGTGCCAAATCTCAAGGCTGTAAGTCCAATATATTTAGTTTAAACATCGCACGCACACACATACAATCATTACCTTTTATAAGTATAGATTACTTTATGTAATATCTCAAAGAGCTTGGTTTACAGATTCCACAAATTTTGGTGAAATAAAATATGAAAACAAAATGTATTAGTATATTAACTCAGCTTTCAACAACGAAAGGGAAACACGCAATTAAATATTTGTTTAAACAATGAAAACTGTTTGAATTGCGTTGCAACAATGAAAACTATCGTTGTAAATTATACCTAAAAATAATTTTAAAAATTTATTAACATTAGAGAAAATAGTGTATGGCAACTTTTTCGTTTAAATCAAACTTTTAGACGTTTAAAATAAACTTCATTAGAATGGAAATTGTTTGTTCTTTCTTATGGTGTATATAATCTCTTGACACGATTATTAGACAAAAGTGCAATGGAGAAATGACTATGAAGAATCACTCAAAATACCACAAAATATTAAATAAAAAATTTTCCTGATTGAATTTTAAAAATCGGGCTTCGAGGTGCATTGAGTTACCATTAGTACTACCTGTGTGCCAAATTTCAGGGCTGCAAGTGCAATATTTTACGTCTAAACATCGCACGCACACACACACAAAAATTGCCTTTTATATAGAGAGAGATGAATGTTAATTGTTGCCTCTATAATCTTAGTCTCCCTGCTAGGTATGGGAAAAACGTACTGGTTTAAACCTAAAACCGTTTTTTTTTAGCTTAACCGGTTTTTCTAAGTTATTTTTTAAATCCAATAACCGGGTCGGAAGATAATCTAGTCGAACGTAAAATCGAGCCTAAGATTTACCAAGTTATAAAGCTTTGAATTTCATCATCTTAGGCCAATCACCGACAAACGCTTCTTCGAGTCGTCTGTTGGTTGACGGATTACTGAAAGAGTCTTTATGAACAGATAAATATTGGCCAATGGATTGATTTCCTGCAAAAACAAAACTAATATAACATTTTGTATGCAAACGGCGTCTGTTTTTTGTAGCCAAAAAAATATTTATCTTTAGTCGAAAATTCTGTGGCTTCCGAAAGATTAGTATCTACGTTGAATGATGTTTCCAATGAGAGGTGTCGACTCACGGATCAACACATTGTTGAAAGATTCTTTATGAGCACATTAGATGACAAATATTGGCCAATGAATTAATTTTTTGTGAAAACATTGTTAGTAAAAAAATTTTGTCTATAATACTTACATATTGTCATAATTACTCATTTATTATTATTAAATATTGTATTATTCAATTTTTTATAAACATTACTTATTATATTAATTACTTATAGTATTAATATTTACTTATTGTATATTATTAATAATAAAAATTTTGTCTACAAACGTTGTTTATTTTTTAAAGAACCGAAAACCGGTTATTTTGAACCGAAGGTGAAAAAAACGGTTAACAGAAAACCGGTTGTTTTTGCAATAACCGTCATCCCTACTTCCTGCTGGTTTTTTTTTTTTGGAAATGTGCATTTCCAAAATACAGCAGGAATTTTCTTAAGCTGATAAGTCCATCTTTCTCTCAAAGAAAGGTGGTTTATGGTTATCTGGAAAGTCTTTACTATTTTACTTTTATCATGTGTATTTCCAAAAAATGGGTGGACATTTTTAATCCTTAAAGGCCCAGTGTTGCCTTTAAGCAACATACCCAATTTTGTCTTCTAAAATATTGAGAATAGGACTGAAGCTCTAATGCCTGTTGTTGCCATACTGAAATTTTTATTAAATCAATCTACAACATATAGATGGTAACCTGAGTGCTAATAAAAAATAAAAATACATTGATGTTTTTCACTTGAGGCTGCATCTTTTTAGCTTTGTTTGTACGCTTGAGAATACCATATTTTATTCTACAATATTCAATGAAATTCCTTATCCGTATTATTACTTATTAAAATTCATCTGTGTTTAATATTATAGAATTTTATCAAGGAAATTTTTATCTGAAATAAAGTCCAGTGTTTTCAGGTAGTAGCAAACTGTTTTTAGCCATAAAACATACTTAAAACAAAATAGGATTTTTTAAAGTATTTTTCTCATGTTTTATTCAAGAAATGAAAGTAAAAAAACATTTTCAAATCAATTTTTTAAAAATCGAGCTTTTAAGGGTTAAACTGATACGTATATCTTTCTCCTTAGGTAAGCGTGTAGACTTTATTGGTCTATACAGAACAGAACGCCGTCCCTTACCCCCGTACCCGTGACCAGACCGGTCACTGAACGGTTTGAAGACACGGGAATTCTATTTAAGAAAAAGAAAAACAAAATAAACAAAAAGAAGGAAATATATTCACTATGTACAGCACAGGCATTTTCACTTTTACACTATTAGTTCGTAGTAGTCTTCTTTTCCTTAGATGTTGAAATACCTTTCTTTTATTTGAAGGTGGAATGTCCGGAGATTGAGCTACTTAGTTCAGCTCGCTGGGATGTTGAAGGCTAGGGAGGCCGGAAAAGATCTCTGTTTTCGCTAATTAATTTGATAATCCCACGAATTTTCTGCCTGGAGACGAGGTTATTGGCGACCCTTTTCAGCCATTCTTGTTCGAAGTTTGGCGCTGGCTTCCTCATATGCCAAGACACTGAGTAAATACACTCCGTGGCATAGTGAAGTGCCGTACCAATTCCACCGCAGCTGCAAAAATCGCTGTCATGCAGGTGAAACCTTTTGAGGTAGGCAGGGAAAGGGCCATGTTGAGAGAAGAAGATAACATCCTCTCTAATCCAGTTAGTGGGACGGAGACTAACTGAGGGCATGATGTTATATATTTTCCTGCCTGTATCGCCATTCTTCCATGAGGTTTGCCACTCCTCAAGCATCCTTCTTCCGAGGAGGCCTTTTATGTAAGTAATAGGAAGCTTAGTATGCGAATAGGGTTATACGTGCAACTGAACGAAGCATAAA